>JAEUBB010000449.1:3932-14746 GCA_018257885.1 Parmelia sp. 050094
CTTTTCAGCTCAAGTAAACTCAGGGAGTCGGTTGGATTCCTCTGCTCTTCTTGCCGTTGAGGTGGGGCAGGTGGAGGAGCTTGTTGCGGCGGAGGTGGAGCAGAGCCTTCCCGACGGAGTATTGGGCGATTGACAGCTCTGGGAGGACTGGGTACTGCATTGGCAAGAATCTTGGGACTTGATTGAGCATCATGTGCTCTCCGTGATTCAATCCGCTCGGTGAACTCAGATTCCGGGGCGTCTGTGGGAGAGATGGTAGAAATGTCGGCACCTGACTCATCCACCTCATCAGCCTTGACTATGATCGCGTCTCCCTCCTCATTTGGCCCGTCAGGCTCAGTATAGTCCATACTCGTGAAAGAGAGCCCACGGCCAAGAGCCTCTACGACCACATACTTCCCGCGGAAGGGGGCCACGCAAGTACGCCACCTTAGTATAANGTTTAGGTGGAAGAAGTCCCACCAGGTCGGTGCTTTGCGAAGATCTCACAATGAGAGTAAGATGCGGTGGGGAATTGGGGGGTGTAAGGTGATACCTTCACATGGTGATACACATGGAGATCTTATGTAGAGGACAGTGTCCTGTGACAACACTAGACCATTGCAAAGGTGGCTGACTGGGATCCTAACCAGATTAGGGGATTGCCAACGGTAAGGCTCCTGTCCATGCATTGGAAGTACGAAATTGAATTANATTTAGGTGGAAGAAGTCCCACCAGGTCGGTGCTTTGCGAAGATCTCACAATGAGAGTAAGATGCGGTGGGGAATTGGGGGGTGTAAGGTGATACCTTCACACAGTGATACATATGGAGATCTTAAGTAGAGGACAGTGTCCTGTGGTGACACTAGACCGTTACAAAGGTGTTAGGAGGACAGGTCTACACGCGGCGGAATTGCACTAGGGCTAGGGCTACTTAATAACTAATTAATTTAATTAGCTAGAATTCTAGCTAGTCTACTATTTAAAGAATTTAAAAAACTTAAGAAAAGAAGTCTATAAAGATAATTATAATTAATATTTAACTTTTTTCTTTAAATTAAAAATATTTTAAGTAATAATCTATTATTAAGTAGCTAGTCTATAATAATTTAAATTTTATAAGAGTTATAAATTAATTTTTTTTTAAAAGAATAAAAAAGAAAATAATTATTTAATAGAAATAATACTTTCTTTTTATTATTTTATTAATTTTTAATAGTAGCTAGATTCTAAAGACTTAAAAGTTCTTTATAATAATAAAAGATCTATAAAATAAATAATTTAGTTATAATATTAATAACTTAAAGAGATATTAAAATATATTTTAGCTAAATTATTCTATCTTTATAGATTTAATAAATATAATAATATTAAATATTAATATATTTAATTTACTAGTAATATTTAGAGTTCTTTATAAGATTTATATTATTTTTATTATTATCTATTAGCTTAATAGAGTTATTCTTTTTATTATAAAAGAATAGTTCTTTTAATTAGTAAATAGTTTAAATAATAGATTTAAAAATCTCTATTAAAGTAATATACTTTATTTTAATTATAAATATAGTAATATTTCGCTACTTTTTATTAATCTAAATATATATAGTCTAACTATATAGAAGAGAGTAGCTATAAATAAATTTATAATTATATTTATTATTTATAAAGATAGAGTTAAAATATATTATTAAAGTATCTTTCTTTTTAAAGTATAGTCTATAATTAATTATCTTAATAATATATTTTAATACTTAATTAAGCGTATTTATATAATAAATAATTAAATTATAATAAAACTAGCTAAGTTTATTTATAGTAAAAATAAAATTAAATTATATTTTTATTATTAAATATATAAGATTTTTAATTCGCTATTAATATTCTTATTAATTAGTATATTCTTTATTTATATATATAGAGATTATAGATTTATAGCTATTAATAGAAGTAACTATTAAAGTATAATTAATTATTCTATAATTCTTTAATATCTTTCTAATATATTATAACTAGTTTAGAGTAAGTTACTTATTATTATAATATATTTAAATATTTAGAATATATTTAACTTTTTTAGAATTCTTTATAGAAAAAGTCTTCTTAATTTAACTCTTAATTTAAATTATTAAAAAGTTAAACTTAATAAGTATTAAAATATTATTTATATAGAGTACTATAATAATTAATTTCTATTTAATAACTTAAATAAATATATATTTATTAGAAGAAATAATCTTAAAACCTATTTTTTTAATTATAATCTTAAATTTTTTATTTTAAATTTATATTAATTATTTAAAATTAAATAAGCTTTTTTTAAAATATAGAGTCTTTTCTTTTATTTTAATAATAATTTATTAATCTAGTATAAATATTATATAGATTATATTATATAGTTTATTATTAAGATAAATATTATTAATATCTATTTAATAAACTTAAAGATCTAGAATATTTATAATAGTTATTAAAAGATATAATAACTTAAATCTTAATATAAAGATAAATATCTTATAAAAATTAATATTTTTTATTTATATAAACTCTTTAATAACTAATCTAGTCTTATATTTATTAATAGTTTTATTAAGATTATACTTAATTTTAAAAATTTATTTATAAGTTATAATCTTTCTTTTTAGAGATATCTCTTTAATAGTCTATATATTATTTATAGCGAGATTCTTAAAATACTTTATAATAACGAGTATTTATTCTTATTTATCTAGCTTAATAACTACTTTTTTATATATTTAAGATTTAATCTTTTATTAAGCGATATATATATTTTCTTTATTAAAGGTTTTAAGAAATTTTTAATAATTAGTAAGTTTTTATTTTTTTATAAATCTACTTAATATAGTTATAAGTATTACTAGCTTTCTATTAAAAATCTTTAGTCTAGATAGAAATATAGATATAGTACTTATTTATAATAAATAATTTTATAAATTTTATTTAAAATTCTTTACTTTAAACTATAATATATTTATTATATTTAAAAAAGTTACTTTATTTTATTAAGAAAAATTACTTATTTTAATATTTTTTTTAATATTATTAGAAATAGATAAAGAAATTCTCTTTAATTTAAAATTTTTTATAAAATTCTTTAAAACTTTATTTATTTTATTTATTAATAGTAATATTATAAGTTCTTTTAGTAATTTATTATTCTTTTAATTATTATTATTACTAGANNTACTTTTCTATTATTACTAAAGAATATAATATTTAATAGTTAAAGAGATAAGATCTTTACTTATATTAAGTTAAATTTTAATAGAAGATTTTAAGATAATAAATTAATACTCTTTTAATCTTTATAAAATTTAATATTTATTAGTTACTTAAAATAGTTTTTTTTAGATTAATAAATATAATATTAAGTATTTAAATAGTATTTAATATATACTTTTAAATATATTATCGCTATTAGCTTATTTTATTATTATTCTTTAATTAATAAAACTTTATAAATATATTTAAAGATTCTTTTATTAATTAAAGTTAATTTAATTTTAAATTAAATTTTATTAAATAATTTATCTCTTCTAGTTTTCTATAGTATTTTATTATATAGATAGTATATATATAAAACGGTCTTTATTTAAAAAGATAATAATAATTCTAACTTAATTAATATATATCTTATTATAATAATAATTATTTAATTAAATTATTTAGTAATTTTATTTTAATAGATTATATAAATACTTATAAATTTTATTAAGATATTTATACTTTATAGTTTCTTTTCGATTATCTAGTACTTCTTTATATTATTAATATATATTATAATTACTAATTTATAATCTATATAAGTAATTTAGCGAACTTTATAAATAATAAATAAATATATCTCGCTCTTTAATAAAATTATATTTATATTTACTTATATTAAATTCTTATTAATAAGCGATATAAAATACTTATACTCTTTAATAAGACTTTTATATAAAAAAGAACTCTATATATTATTATATATTCTCGCTTTAAATATCTTTACTTTTAGTTAAGACTTTTAATTAATTATTTAAATTATCTTAATCTAATTATAAATATTATATTAAAATTTATTAAAAACTTTAAATACTTTTATATTAATAGTATATTAATATAAATTCTTTATTCTATAGATACTTAAATAATTTAATTATTAATATATAAGTTTAAAGAATTTTTTTTAAAATAATACTTCGTTCTATATTATTATAATTCTAGGTCTAGGTATCTTAAGTAGTAGAATAGAATTACGCTGCCAGCGTAAAATTTAGTCTTTTAGTCTAGTTAGCGAGACCTCCGAGTAAACCTATTTAATATAGAGCTACTCCGTAATATAATTCCACGCTAACCGGTCTAAATATTCTAAGTTTAAGTCCGAAGTAAGCCTATAAGTTAAGTCCGTAAAGTACGCGCCCCCCCGATAAGATCCTAGTTTCTAGAAACAAGTAGATATAAAAGTTTAAAATTCGATATAAATAAAACTAGTAGCTTTAGAACCGACGAGGACTTTTAGCTAATACCTTTAAATAGAAACGACTATAGAGGGCTCGGTTCCGAGACGTAATCTACTGAGAAGAAAGATAGTATTATAGTTCTAGACCTAAGTACCTTAAGTAATAGAATAGAACTACGCTGCTAGCGTAGAATTTAGTCTTTTAGCCTAGTTAGCGAGACTCCCGAGTAAATCTATTTAATACGAGATTACTCCGTAATATATATTAGCGTCTTATTATTAAGTTAATTAATATTAGTTATTATAGATAAAATAGTCTTCTTATCTTTATAATTTAGAAGAATATTATTAATTAGAGATTCTTTATAATTAAAAGAATTCTTTATTTTTTAATTTATAAATATATAATCTAATTTATTATTTATTAACTTATATAGTTCTTTAACTATATAATCTTTTATAATAATATAATTAATCTTTTAGTTAATAATTTCTACTCGTTATTCTTTAAAAGTTACTAAATAATTCTTTTAATTTAGGGCTATAATAAATAATAAATTAGCGCTTATTTTTAGAATATATAGAACGTTCTCTAGCCTTTATATTAGAAATAATTCTTAGATTAAGTCTTAGAGTATTATAGTAATATAAGACTAGTAAGTATATATATTTATATATAGTACTAAAGTAATAGACTAATTCTTAAAGAAGAGGAAAAGAATTTAAGAGAAAATTATCTTTTTAAGCTTATTTACTAAGATTTAACTTAATATATATATTTATTAAGGTCCCGCTAAATCTATATATACTAAGCGTTTTAATAATACTTTACTTATTATATAGTTTAAGTAATCTAGTTCTATTCTAACTAGATCTAATAATTATCTTCTTTTTATAAAGATTTATTTTTAAATTTATTTTCTCTTTTCTTTTTTATTAATTATAGTTCTTATCTAGGCTATAATATAATATATTAAATAAACTTTACGCTAAACTTAGAATTATAATCTATAAGATTAGAGTAAAAGCTTATATATCTATATTAATAAAAAGACTTATAAAAATTCTTTAAATCTCTTTTTTTTTAAAGAATATAAGAAAAAGAGTTTTTCTTTTATTAATATTATATAAATTATTTAATACTAATATATATACTTATAATACGCGCTATATTTATATAGCCTTAGTTAATAAGATTAATATTATTAGTAATATAGAATTAATACGTTAAGATATATTAATATTATTATTAATATATATTAAATTAACGCGTAGTACTCGTTATTATTATATTTTATACGCGTTTTATAATATATTATTATAATTATTAAAGTTAAGTAGAAATTTTTTATTTATTTCTCTTCTTTTCTTTTTAATACTTTAATAAATCTTATCTATCTATTTATTACTTACTATTTATAAGTATCTTATATTTAAAATATATAGTAGTTATATACTAATTATTTAATAAAGTATTAATATTAACTTAAAATAAGTAATTATCTTATTATAGTAGCTTTAATTTATATTATAAGTTTTATTTATATTTAGCGATTTATATATATTATTAACGCGTTTATAGATTACTTAATAATATATTATTATCTACTTTACTAAGTTAGACTAAGATATTAAGAAGAACGTTTATTATTACTATTTATATAAGAAATAAAAAAAATACTTTAATTTATATAATACTATCTTTAATAAGAATAGTTATAATCTTTATAAATATAATTACTATTCTTTTTTATAATAGAATTATATCGCGATATAATTTATTATATATCTCTTATACGTAGTATATTTATAAAGCTTACTAATTTTAGAATTTAAGATTTCTTATTATTTTATTATTATAGCTACGGTTAATTATATTTTTTAAATATACTTATATTATTTTAAAATAGTGCGTTAAGATTTAGTCTTTAAGAACCGAGATTATACTCTCTTTATACGCGTTATAAGCGTATATAAGATATTTAATATAGTGCTTATAAGATACTAATAAGTACTAAACCGCTTTAATAATTATAAGAAACTTAAGTTTTTTATAATTAAGATTAAGAAGACTAGAATTTTTAAAAGTATTTATAATACTCTTATAGATATATATAATATTATACGCCTTTAAATTAATTTATATATATTTATTCTTTATTTTTCTTATATAATATATACGCTAAATATAAACTTCTTTTTTAGATAAATTTATCTTCAATAGACTTAGTATCGCTAGATAACGACTTTAACTTTAATCTTAATAATAGAGAGAATAGAGCTAACTTCGACTTTAGCTTTAATAGCTCTAATAGTAAGTCTAACTTAAACTTATTTAGTAATAGAGATATTTTTATTATATTTATAACTTACTTCGCGACCGCCTCTAGCCTTAATAATAATAGAGATATTATAATAGATAGAGTTAAAAAAGATACTTTAGTATTACTTAATTTTAATATTATCGCTATCGCTATTAAATTATTCGATTTAAATAATTAGTTAGAACTAGAGAAAGAGAAAGTTTTTAGTAGATTTAACTAAGCTAGTATTATATCTATATTATAGTATTATTATAACTTTAGCTATAGTTTAATAGAATTATATTTTATTAATAAATCTTTAGATTATTTTTAGTTCTTTTTAATCTTATAGCTATATTTTTTATTATAATAATCTTTAAATTAATTTTTAAATTTATTAATTTTTAAGCTCTTTTTTATATATATTTACTATACTTTTTATCTGCGTAACCTTATTTTATTAAACTTATTAATTAAATCTTATATATACTTTATATTCTATTTTAAAATCTATTAATTATACTTTTTAGATTATTTCTTTTAATAAATAAAGTATTTAATAGTACTTTTTTATTTTTATCTTTTTAAGATTTTCTTTATCTTATTTTTTTTAATATTATTAATAAGATCTGTTATAGAATACTCTAAAATAGCGATATCGCCTAATCTTCGCTTATAAGACTCTAATAATAATATATAGAAAATAGAATAGATTTAATAAAAAGATAGTAATTATAAATAATAAACTTATTTATTAATATATTTCTAGACTTGAAATAAGTTTAATATTTTATTAAATAACTTTTAATTTAGCTATTTTTACTTTAGATTCTAAGTAAATAATATTATTAAGTTCTCTTTTTTATAAATTTAGAGTTTATATTTCTTATTATAAGACTTCGCTTATATTTTAAGTATACTTTATTAGTATCTTTTAAGTTTTTATCTTATTATATTAATTTCTTTAATACGTTTTATTATTAAGAATATCTTTTTTTTTAAGATATTATTTTCGAGATTTAACTTAAATATTAAGTTAAATCTATATAATACTTTAAATAAATTATAACTAATTATTTTATATTTACTTTATATATATATAAATCTTATAAGTAATAATAATAATACTTAATCGTCTTATTACTTTAAGTAATAAACTCTTAGATAGTACTTTAGTATCTAATTTTAATACTTAATCTAATTATCTATTTAAAAGTAAAAGGTAGTACTTAGTTTATATTTTATCTTTAATTAATAGTATACTTATAACTAAAATATACTTATAAAGATAGATTTATAGTTTATTATAATATCTTTTAATACGCTATATTTAAGAATAATTTTTTTTATAAATAGCTCTTCTAGCTAAACTGCGTTAATTATCTTATTAGTAGAAATATATTTAATTATTTTAATATATCTATCTATTATTATAAGAATCGTATTATAAATAAAACTCTTATATTTATTTAATAATAAATTTATAATAAAGTTTATTATAATTTTCTTCTAGAGTTCTATTAGAATAGAAAGCGCTCTTAACTTATTATAAGAATAATATCTTTTAATCTTAATATATTAATAAATATCGTATATTTTAATATACTCTTTAATATCTATCTTAATATTATTCTAATAGTATTTATAATTAATTAACTTAAGAGTCTTAGTTACGCTAAAATAGCCCGCTATAGAGTTATTATAATAGCGTTTTAATAGCTCTTTATAAATAGAAGTCTTATTAAAAATATATAATTTATTATTATAGTTTAATAATTTCTAACTATTCTAAGTTTAAGCTTTAATACTTTATATTTACGTACTTTATACTTTACTAGCTTTATACTATTTAATAAGAGCGTTCTCTTACTAAAGTATTTTAATAAGTTTATAGATAAGTTTACTATTTAGGTTAAATATTATTTTACTAGTAATTAATATATTAGCTATTAAGCGTAAAACGAGCTATTTATAATTAATAATTTTAATAATAGAATTAAGCTACTCCTTAGCTATATTATATTTATATTAAGTAAATATCTTATTTAAACTCTCTTAAAATAGAGATAGAGGTTCTTTAAGTTTTAAAGAATATATTATATTTAAATATATCTCTTATACTACTATAGCTATTAAGTTAATAAGTATCTTTTTTAAACTAATTATTTCTTTTCTAATATTAGTATTTAAGAAGTATCTTTAATTTATACTTAAATTATATTTAGACGGAGCGTTTTTTACGCTTTTTATATATTTATTATTAATATTAGTTACGCTATATCTATCTACTTCTTATATAATAAAAAATATAGAATTTATTAAATTCTTTATTCTAATTAGCTTTTATTATAGAGTAGATAAAATCTTATTTATTACTTTATTTTCGCTTTTATAATTTAGTCGTCTTAATAGCGTATTTATAGAGTTAGTCTTATTTAATTTATATAAAATAAAAAAATTAAAGTTAGAAAGCTTTATAGTTTATTTAGCTTATTTATTATTTAACTTTAATAACTTTATAAAGTACTTAAGATTATTATAATCTATTAAGACTTCTACTAAGTAAATACTTTCTTTAAGATAATAGTATTAATATTTAAAGGTTATTATAATAGTAAGAAGCTCTTAATTATAAGTCTTATAATTTCGCTTTATATTAATTATCTTTTTTAAATAGAAGGCTATAGAGTACTATTATCTAATTCTTTTAAATAATTAGATTAAAATATTTACTAAAGTAAAGTCTAAAGAGTTTATCTTAATATATATTAGAAGTTAAGAATTATAATAATATAATAAAGGCGTATTTATAAAGATATCTTTTAGTATATTAAATATATATTTAGTATTTTTAGATTATTTAAATAGTTTTAATTTAATACTCTTCTTACTCTCTTTTAATAGATCTATTAAAGAGCTCGCTATTTAAGAATAATAATAAATAAATCTTTAATAGAAATTTATAAAGTCTAGAAAGACTTATATATTATAAAAGCTTTTAAATTTAGATTACTCTTAGATTACGGCTACTTTATAAGAGTCTATCGCGACGCTATAAGTTAATATAATTACTAGCCGGAAAGGTATAGGATATTCTACTCGAAATCCTATTCTAAGTAACCTTATACCGTATCGTAGTATAGAATATAAGAGGTTAAATACTATATCTTTATAAAGGTTTAGTATAGAATTTAAATAGAATATTCTATAGTATAGAATATTAGCGGTATAGTCTTATAATATAGAATAATTATAGAATATTCTATTAAGATATCTTATAAAATATTTTAGATAATAGATAAGATAAGATCTTTTATCTATATTAAAGATAATACTATAGTCTACTTTAATATATACTTATTAATATTATTAATTAGAATAATATCTAGAACGCTATTTAAATAGTAAGTTAATAGTAATATTATATAGAAATATATAAAATAATTTAATTAATATTAAGATTATACTATTTACTTTAATCTTATTAAAAGGCTTTAAATATTTTTTTATCTTCGCTATTCTTCTATTATTCTATTTTCTTCTATAGTTATTTAGATTAGATTACTAAGCGAATCTCTTTTTAATTATAAATCTCTCTTTAATTATAAATCTTTCTCTAACTATAAATCTTTTTCTAACTGCGAATCTCTTTTTAACTACGAATCTTTACTTAAATATAAATCTCTACTTAGTTATATATCTTTACTTAGCTACTTATTTTAGCTGTTTATAGACGTCTTCTTTCTTCTTTTAAATAATATAGGATCTTAAATACTTAACTCTCTCTTACGCTTTTAAGTCTTTAACTAGAATAGATTATTAGTTATCTCTTTAGTTAATATAAAATACTTATAGTATTAATAAACTCGTTATTATTATTATTATTATTATTATTATTATTATTATTATCGTTACTATTATTATTACTATTATTATTATTATTATTATTATAATTATTATTACTATTCTTACTAATATAATTAGCGGTAGCTTTATTAAACTCTTAGTATAATTAAATTTTATAATTAGCTTCTTTTAATTTAAGTAGTAAACTTATATTTATCTCTAA
>JAEUBB010000449.1:14755-25501 GCA_018257885.1 Parmelia sp. 050094
CTAATCTATTTATTTTAATTCTACTAATATTTTACGTATAGTATTATTATTTAAGTATAAAAGATTATAGATATATAATACTTCTAATTTCTATAATATCTTTTAACTATTAAGAAGACTCGCTTATATAAAATAGATTCTTTAATTATAATTAAGATATTACGAGCTATATAAGCTACTAAAGAAATTTAAAGCTTTAGCGCTTTTTATTACTTAAGAACTAACTTTTTTTATAGATAAGTAAAAGATACTTTATTAAAGTTAAAAATTAAGTAATAATTAGAATAATAACTAGAATACTTATTATTTACTTTATATTATACTAATTAATTATCTTCTACTTCTAATTTTATTAGAGTACTATTAAAAGCGTTATTAAGCGTTTTAATATAATTTCTTATTTACGCGATTCTCTAAATCTAATTATTAATATTAAGGTTTTAATAGCTCTTATATATATCTTTTAACGCGTTCTAGTATATATCTATCTATAGTATTTAGCTAGACTTAATCTCTTAATTCTTTTCTTTAAAAGTTATATTACTATAACTTAGATATAGAATTATTATTATTTTAAAAAGAAACTCTACTTTTAACTAAATCTTTAAGTAGTATATATCTAACTTCTTATTAATCGTTTTAAGATTATTTAGAAGTATCTTCTTCTATAGAGTTTATTTATACTATAACTTCTTTATTTCTTTCTTAATATAATTAAATAGTCTATTATAAATATTAAAAATATAATAAATTATTATATTCTTTCTTTAACTTATTAGCTTTATAAAGATATAGAAAGGCTTTATAAACTTAATTAAATATATAATCTATAACTACTTAGAGATAAAGAGTCTAAAATAATTATTAAAGTTAAAATCGAAATACTTATTAATATTATATTAAAGTAGATAAGCTTATATTAATATATAATATATTAAGTTTTAGTAAATTTAAATATTTTAAAAAAGTTTTAGAGCGCGCTTCTATTAAATTAACTTCTTCTTATTAAATAGTTAATACTGCTTAATTAAGTAGTTAGCTTTATAAAGATATATTAATTAAATCTTAAAAAAAGTTATTTTACGCTAGCTATTAGTATTTAAATAAATAATAGTTTTTTAAATTTAAAAGAATTAGTAAATAGCTAATTAGAAAGATATTTAAAACTTTTATATTTTTATAAAAATTATTAATAATTCTTTTTTTACTTCTTTAAGTTTCTTTATCTTCTTATTATTTTTCTAATTCTTTTAAAGTTCTTAATTAGTTAGATTAATACGAATCTTACTAAGAAGCTTCTTTAAGAATAGTTAAATTATATACGCTATATATAAAATATAATAAAGATAATTCTTATAATCTTTAGAATTATTAAGAACTTCTTCTATTTTAAGTATATTAAAGATATTAGTATATAGAAGATACTTTATTAATTCGCGAAATATTATTCTATTATTTCTCGCGTTATTATTTATTATAGCTAGAAGTCGCTATTCGATATTATATAAAATAAGAATTAAGTTTAGAATATTTATATATTTTTTATTAAAGTATTTATCTTTTATATATTCGAATTTAAGAAGTTTCTTATACTATCTTTAATTAATATTAATATAGAACGCTAGAATCGCTAGATAGAATTAATAATTATTAACTAATTATAAATCTAATACTAAAGATATCTTAGTATTATTTTAAGATAAATTTTATAAAAGACTCTTTTTAATTTTATTAATCTTAGCTATTAACTAATTTTTAATTATAGATCTAAAGGATAGCTTAACGAATAAATTATAATAATAATAAAGTTATAATATCTTAATATACTCGCTAATAGTAAAGATCTAATTAGTAATTATAATTTATTAATAAAACTATTTAGAAAAGTCTTTTAGTTTAAGAAGTTAATTATTTAATATTACTCTACTATTTTATAGAGCTCTTTTTTAAAAAAGATCGAATATTAGTTCTAGTTATAATTCTAGTTATTTAACGCTAAAATAGTATAAGATCTAAATATACTTAATTTTAATATTTATTAATAATTATTATCTACTATAGAGAGCTTAGATTTAATTACTTATAATATATTTTTAATTAAAGATATATCTTTATTTCAATTATATTATATTTAAGTACTAAATAAATATAGACTTTATTATAGTAGATATATATAATATATAACTCTTTTATACTATAAAGAGTATATTTATAGAAATATTTCTATTTTATAATCTTTCTTACTAAAGATTTCTAGATTATACTTTATCGAGTATTATCGAGCTTAATAGTATTTTAAATTATTTATAATATTTTATCTTACTATTTAAACTATTCTATCTTTTTATTAGAGTTAAAGACGTAGCTGACTTTATTCTTACCTCTTATATTAAATAATATAATAATAGTAGAGATAATATCTTAACTAGAATCTAATAAAGCTTCCTCTTTAAAAATAAAACTAGATAATATCTTAAAATCGATAATTATTAAAAAGAGATAAAGATAAGCGAGAATTAGTTAGAAAAAAAATAATAGTTAAGAAGTATAAATATAAAAAGTATAAATAGATATAGAGCCTTTTAATAGAATCTTTTAATAGAAATTATATTTATATTTAACTTTAACTATTTTTATTTAAAAAATCTTTAAATAATTCTAGTTAGTATTCTAGTATTTTACTATACGCGTAAGCTTATTAACGTAGTATATTTAGCTTTTTTAAGTACTTTTTATTAAATCTATAGTTATTATTTACTAATTACGAACTCTTATAGTAAAAAAAGACCTAAATATTATAAACTTCTATAATAATTAATAATTTAATTACTTATTATTACGAACTTCTATAGAAAAGAGAGTATTAATTATTAAATAATATAAACTTTTATAGCGCTAGAAGATTTAATAATAAATTAATATAAACTTCTATAGCGCTAGATAATTAAATATATAAAGATCTTAATTTTATATAGAGTTTAGTTCTAAGCTTCTATATTACTAATATTATTAAGAGATTAAAATATAAAGATTTTAATAGTACTATATAAGTTTCTATAGCGTTTCTATAGCGCTAGAACTATATATTTAAGTCTTAATACTTCTTTTAATATAAGTTTTCTATTTTAATTAGCTTAGCGTTCTTAAAGCGTCTATTAATTAAAGCTATAATAAATTAATTAGTCTTTATTTAATATAGTATTATTAAAAGAGATTATTTTAATATATAGCTTTAAGAATTATATATTATATAAAAGAGATATATATAATAGTATATAGAAGAGACCTAATAAATTAAAAATAAAAAGTTAATAATATAGCGCTAAGTTTTCTTCTAACGCGGACTAGTTATAATTAAAAATAATATATTAATAATAAAAGCTTTAATCTTTATTTTAATAAGTATTTTAATTATTATTTTAAAATTACTACTTCTTTTTAAGTAGTTTTAAAGTAAGACTTTTTAATAAATTCTTTTATTACTTTTAAGTATTATAATTATAGCTTTTTCTAATATAATAATTATTTCTTTAAAAGACTTTACTTTTCTATTAATTTAGAACTAGTATATAAATCTTTAATTATAGTTAATTAATAAACTAGAATTTTAGATTAATAAAGATATTTAATTTATTATATAGTTTAATAGTATTTTCTAAATAAATTAAATATTAAGAATCTATTTATAGTCGCTCTTATTATAACTTTTCGCAGTAGAAAGTCGCTTAGTAAAAAATAAGAAACTAAAGTTAATATTAAAAAGTTAATTAATAAAAGATAAGAAGTTAGAATTAGAAAGATTAAAAAGTTTAAGATATCTAAAGAATTACGCGCTATAAGAAAAAAAAGTAAGTTTAAATTATATATAATTAAAAAAAAATTACTAAGTATAATAATCTAGATCGCGCGTTAATAGAGATTTATTAAATATAGAAAATAGTAAATTTAATTCTATCTTAATTAATATTTAATCGAATAATAAGAGAGATTCTTAATAGTATAGAATTTAATTATTTTTAAATTTAGAGATTAACTTTAAAAGTACTTTAAGAGATTATTAAGACTATACTTATTTTAAAACTTAGTAGTAAGTATTTTATCTTTTACTAATAATAATAATATTAATAGATAAATAACGATATAGTTATTAGCTTTTTATATAAAAAAATAAACTTTATAGAAAAAGAATATATAGCTACTTTAAAAGCTATAAATAGACTTAAATCTTAATTAAAAATAATTAAATAATAGATTTATAATAAATAAAATTATAAATAGAATTTACTTATATCTAATTTAAGCTCTTTTAAAGATATTATAGATAGAATAATAACTAGAATTTATTAATTACTAAAATCTAAATCGATATAAAGCTATATTAAATAGAATAATTACTAGAATTTATATAATAAGAAAATATTATATCTATAATAAATATTCTTAGCTTTTAAACTTATTTTAAAAGAATAATATAAACTTTTCTTTTTATCTTATATACTTATTAATCTATAATTATTAATAGAGAATTATTAACGAAGGTATCTATATATTAAATATAAATAGAGGTCTTAATAATACAAATCTACTACTTACTACTTACGTCTAATAATAATAACTAATACTATAAAGAGAATATAAGAATATCTTACTTAATAATAAGTATTTTACTTTTCTTTAATTAAAAACTTAGTTTTTAACTTAATTCTCTTTTATATCTATCTTTTTTAATTAAGAGTATATCTTATTAACTCTTTTATATCTATCTTTTCTAAACGCTATACTACTTAAGATACTTAATCTTTAATATATTAAAATAGAGATAAACTGCTACTTATTAAAGTTATATAGCTTAGTAAGATCTAGAATTAGATAAATACTTATTCTTTTTTAAATACTATAAGTAAGACTTACCTCTATTCTTTTATTAACTTTAAAGTATAAATCGTATATTAAGAGTAATACTTTTAAACTATACTTATAAGAAGTAATAGTATAAATAAGATATATAGATATCTTACTTAATAATTAGTAATTTATATTTTAATTTTACTAAAATCTTAA
The DNA here is from genome assembly GCA_018257885.1 of Parmelia sp. 050094. Classification (NCBI taxonomy): domain Eukaryota; kingdom Fungi; phylum Ascomycota; class Lecanoromycetes; order Lecanorales; family Parmeliaceae; genus Parmelia; species Parmelia sp. 050094. Next base: position 19,817 of record JAEUBB010000449.1, read on the forward strand.
ATTTTATCTTTATTCTTTATTTTCTTTCTTTATTTTTAAACTCGAATTTAGTAAATACTTTAGAGAACTCTTTAAATATATCTATATATATCTCTTTTAGCTTTAAAGAATAGTAAGAAGCTTATAGATTATTTTTTATTATATATAATCTTTCTTTTTAATAGAATAAATAATAATAGATTTATTTTATAAGAAGCTCGTAATTTATTATATATAAATTTAGTTTTCTTTTTATAAGTAAAAAGTAAAGTGTAAAATTAATTTTCTAAAATTTAAAGAGATAATTTAGAGAATTTAGAGAAATCTAACTAAAGAAATATAAGCTTATAAGCAATATTAAAGCTTTTAATAAATAGAATAATAACTAGAATTTACTTTAACTATAGACTTTATTAAAGAACTTTAAGATAAATTTTATTAAAGAACTTTAAGATAAATTTTATTAAAGAACTTCGAGATAGATTTTATTAAAGAACTTTAATATAGATTTTATTAGAGAAGATTTAATAACTATACTCAGTTACTCTAAATAAAGATAATAATTAATAGAAAGCGAGGTAAATTTACTAAAATAGCGATTAAAAAAAAAGAAAAAATATTAAGAATTTTATATCTTTTATTTAATCTATTAATATTACTTATAATTTATAAATATATACTAAATATCTTTAGATATTATTAGAATCGCTTTTTAACTATTCTATTTTATTTAGTAAAAGACTTTAAATTATATATTTAGATTACGAAAGCTATTTTTAGATATATTTATAGATAGATATAATCTTTACTTCTCTTTTTTTATCTCTCTTTAGTAATTTTCTTACTAATAAAGTTATAAAAGATAAGATAATTAAGTATCTTTAGAAAAAGCGCTATAAAAATCTAATTAAAGCTTAAATTAATTAAGAGAAAAAGAGAATAAAAAAAATAGACTTCTAAATAAAAAAATCTTATATTAAAGTTATAAAAGATAAGATAATTAAGTATCTTAATTATTACTTAAAATCTAGAGAAGAAAAATAAAGTAGAATTATTATTATAATATTATAAAGAATCTTAATAGCTTATTATATAATTAGAGCTAATAATTAGAAATTAGTTATTAAGTAGAAAATTAGAAACTAATAAAAATAAAGTATTAAAAGAGTATTAAATAAATCTAATAAATATAAACTTTAAATCTAATATATAAGCTTTATTATTTTAAACTTAATTTATATTTATAAGCTTTCTGCGGATCTACTATTCGCTACTTACTTTTACTTTTTAAAAATAGATCGATTATATTATATTAGCTTTATCTTTTAGAATTTAATTTTAATTTATAAGCTTTATATTTCTATTAATATTTCTAATTATAGCGATTTATAGATCTACTATTCGCTATTTAGCTTTAATTATATAGACTAATACTATAAATAGAATATAAGAATAATAGCGAAACTCTAAAAGATACGCTCGCGATATAAAAAAATAAAAAGACGTATCTTTAGTAATTAATAAAATAAAAAATAAGATTATCGCTTAATATAATATACGCTATTACCGCGATTACGAAGCCGCAGTTATTTAGATTATATAAAGTTAAATCTAATATATTAGTATTCTCTTTTAAAATTTAATTTTAATATATAAGCTTTATCTTTTTAAATTTAAATATTCTTTTTAAATATTATTTTACGTAGAGAGCTAAGATCTAAGTATAAAAAAAGAATAAAAATATTAAATTTAAATATTACTTTAGAATATTTAAATCTTTAAAGAGATAAATATATTTAAAAGCTTAATAGCTTAAGGTTTAATATATAAAAAAAATAAATCTAAATTTAAAAAAGAAATTAAAAGATTAAATTTATATATTACTTTATTTAAAAAGTTAAAATTTAAATATAAAAAAAGAATTAAAAGATTAAATTTATATATTACTCTATTTAAAAAGTTAAAGTCTAAGTATAAAAAAAGAATTAAAGACGTATTAAAACTATAAAGATTTACTTCTTAATTTCTAAACTAAGATATAAGCTAGATTATTAAAGTTTAAAAATTACTAATTTAAATCTAATTTTAAAGTCTATTAAGATTAATTCTAATTTTAATTTCTATAGTTTTAAAAATATTTCTAATAATATTTCTAATTATAGCGATATTTCTAATATAATTAAAAATAAAAAGAAAAGTATAATTAATAAAAAGATTTATTAAGCCTATAAATAAATAAAGAAGTATAATTAATAATAAGATTTATTAAGTCTTTAGATAGACGAGATATAAATATAAAGTAGAATATTAAAAGAGAAGCTATAGATATATATTAATTAGAATATTTCTACTAATATTTCTATCTATCGCGATATAGCTAGAGATATTAGAAGAAGTATAACTAATTTTAAGATTTATTAAAGTAATTAAAACGCTAGTATTTATACTTAACTATTATAAAGTATTATTATAAAGTACTATTTTAGCTCTATATAAAGTTTAAAATTCGCGATTTTAATCTTAATTATTTTTAATTTTTATTTCTTTTCTTTTATTATCTTTTAATTTTTAATAATTTAATAACTATTCTTAATTTCTTATTATAAAAAATCTAAAGATAAGAAAGAATTTAAAGATAATAATAATTTTATAGAATTATATACTCTTAAGCTTTTATTCTTTTATAAAGTTATTTTAATATATACTTTTAAGCTTCTATTCTCTTAAAAAAATCTTTAGTCTACTAAAAAAAAAGCTTTAAAATAAGATTATTTTTAAACTTAATTTTATTATAATAAGATTAAGAAACTAACTATATTTATAAAAATTAAATAAGATTAAAAAAGATTACTCTTATATCTTTTATTTCTAATTATAATATATAGATCTTAAAAAACTCTAGAATTTTATTATTAAGAATACGCTTTAAAGAATTAGAAAGTAATACTTAAAAAGTACTAGCTAATCTAGTTAATTAGCTTTTTAGTAATATTTATCTAGTTATTCTTAATTCTACTTAAGAAGCTTTAATAGCTAGAAACGAGAATTCTTTTATTTAGAAGTTATTTAAAAGATTAGATAAGATCTTATAATTATAAATATTATTAATATAATCTAAATATAGCTATTCTAGCTAAAGCTTTATTATTAATATAAGATAGAAGAGAAATATAAGAAAAATAGAAAATAAGTAAAATTCTTTTAAATTATAAAAGATTCTAAATAGTACTAGCTACTATTATAATATAATAAATATAAAAAATACTATAACTAAGAATTCTCTATCTAGTATTACTAGTTTTTTAATATAAAATTATAAAAGTATACTATAGTCTTTCTATATAGTATAATAATAATAAGGATTCTAATTATTATATAATAAGATTCTATCTCTTATTATTATATTTAAGCTAATTAAATTATTTAAGATTAGAAGTACTCTCTAGTAGATAGAGTTAGCTATTATAATATAATTTATAATTTTTATATAAATTTTATTCTAATTAGACTTCTATTTTTTTATTTATAATATAAAGTTTCTTAGTAAGACTAGTACTAAAGTTTAATTATTATTTAGAGATAGTTAATTTAGATTTAATAAGAAGTATTATATATTAAATAGAGTCTAGAGAACGTAGCGTATATCGCGATATAAAGGTAATTAATTTAAATTAAAAAGAGATAAAGAGTATAGTAGATTTTTAAATAGAATTAAAAAAATAATTTACTTATAATAATACTTAAGAGTCTTAATAATTTTATTAGTATTTTTATTTTTAGAGAATTAATTATATAAATATTTTAGAGACTTCTTTTATCTTAATAATATAATACTCTTTCTCGGTATTTTTAGATATAGCTAATAAGAAGTAAGTCGTATAAATAGTAGATATACTATAATCTCTATATAGATTAAGAGAGATAGAAATAATTAAGATATTCTATAAATATATTTATCTAATAAATTAATAGTACTTATATTTATTATAGACGTCTATACTTTAGCTCTTCTATCTAAAAATATACTTACTCTAAGCGCTTTAATTAGTCTAGAGATTATATATAAATAAACTATTTAAACGCTTCTATTATAACTATTTTTATAGTAGATAGTAGAAAGATATTAATAAATAATAGAATAATTATAACTAAGACTTATTATTTTATAAGAGGTTAAAATATAGAGTAGTAAAATAGCGATTAATAGAATAATAACTAGAATTTAAATATTTATAATTTAGACTAATATTATCTTATTCTAACTATAATTAAGAGAAAAATTATATTATATTCTTTAATAAAAGATAAAGATAATCTATAAAGAAAGATAAATAATAGAAATTAAATAAAACGCTCTTAAACTTCTTATTAATTATATTAAAAATTATCTTTATAGTAACGATATCGCTATTAAGCTTAAATCTATTTTTAATAATATCGTAGTTATTCTATTAACTAATAGATTTTAATAGATTATAAAACTTACTTTAAATAACTCTAAGATATTTATAATTTAAATAACTTATTATATTATAATATACGGTCTTCTCTTAATAATTAAAGAATTTATATAGAAGGAAGAGATTATCTAGAAAGATTTTCTATTTTTAAAAGAATTAGCTATAACTAGAATAATAACTAGAATTAGAATTAAATATACTTAAATTTTTAAATACTTTAAGTAATTATATAGAGTAATATATTAATTTAAATATTTAATCTTTTAAATAAGACTATATATAATTCTTCGCTATATTATAATATATCTATAAAATATATTAATCTTTTAGTTATAAGCTACTTAAGTATATTAAATCTATTTACTAAGTATTAATTAGTTAAGCGTTAAGATATTTAAAGTAGTTATATTATATTATTTCTAATCTTATTTAATATCTTATACTTAGATAGCTATTAAAATATTATCTATTTTTAAGATTAATATTAAATTAAGAATAAAGTTAAATAATATTTACTTATTATTCTCTACTTTTATCTTATTAATATTTATTTAGATCTTACTCTTATTATTCTTAATATATATAATTAATCTTATAACGATACTATTATTAAGTCTATATATAATAATACTACTATATTTATCTATTATTATTTTACTTTAAAGTAAGCTTATTAGAATAATAATTAGAACTTATATAAAAACTTATCTTTTATTTATAATTTAATCTTATATAGTATTCTTCTATATAAGTCTTTTATTAATTAACGTATTCTTTTAGATATTCTTATACTAATATTTTTTAATATAGTATTTAATAGTAGCGATATTACTCTTTTTAGCGTTTTTAATAATCTTTTTATTCTTAATAAAGATTTTAATTCTAACTCTTACGCGCTTAATATTAATATTCTTATTAAGATCTTTAACTATCTTATACTTTAACTAAGATTTTATAGAGTAGTTAATTAAGTCTCTTTATAAAATTTATAATAATAACTTCTTAGACTTAGATTACTTCTATTTTAAAGCTATAAAAAAGTTAATATAGAGACTTTAAACTTAAAATAAAATTTTTATTTTTATACTTTAAAGCTCGCTTCTCTATTAAGACTATTAGCTCTTATTAATATTTTAGAAATATACTATAAATATATCTCTAGCTATAATAATTAATATAGACGCGATAATTCTAACTTTAGATATATATAAAGTATAATAGTAAATATATATATATATAGAAAGAA
>JAEUBB010000045.1:686-163369 GCA_018257885.1 Parmelia sp. 050094
AGGAGGCCTCTCGTGTTTCTGTCTGGTGGGTTTTCGGGACTTTGAGCAGTGATACCCCTTTCCCGTGAATACGCATTACGTACTACCACGGCTTATCGAGTACTTGCTACTCTCTCTTGCGCTTGTGGAGGGAAATGTCATTCTGAAGAGCGCGATCAAGTCAAAACGTCACTGTTGGTGACTAAATATCAGTATCCAGCAAGAGCCAAAAAATAAACAATACATTTATTGCCTGGCTGGGGTATCAGACCAAAAGTATGTACAAGTACAGAGAACGGAATAACAAAAAAAAAAAAAAAACATAAGAAGCGCCATTCGTCCCATCTAATGCCTGAATCCCATTCGTCTGACCGACAAACGCCTTCGCTAATGCTGTACTATACCAAACATGTACTCGGTCAAACATCATCAGAAGGGTCCCTCAGACGCTCCATCTGTCAAAGACAACGGAGGGACCTTCCCATCCTCTTCGATCGTACTAGCGAGTCCATCGTGGGTAGTCACGCGCGTTATCGAATTTCCCGACGATCGATGAAGGAGCGTAGGTCGTGGCGTCAACGCGTTCTCCTCACCGGGAGAGAGCAAGGCCTGCGGATCTTTGCCGTAATATGGTATCGCATTCCGCGAACTCATGCGCTTCTGGAAGCTGGGTCTGGCGGGCTTGGCTGTCTTGTTTTCAGTCTGGGCTTTGTGAATGACTTGCGTGGCTAGATCATGGGCAGTGCCCTGTAGGTCGGGCATGGGTTGATCGGATTGGTTCAGGTAATCTTCCAACATGGTTTTGAGCACAGCCGCCCTTACTGGCTTGGCCAAGTAGTTGTTCATCCCAGCTTCTAGACATTTCTCTTTGTCGCCCTGGATAGCACTGGCTGTCATGGCGATGATTAGCACTCCTCGCACGGCGGGGTCCTCGTCCGTGCGTATGAGTCTAGTCGCGTCGTAACCGTCAAGCACGGGCATCTGCACGTCCATCAAAACAAGATGGAAAGGGTTCTTCTCTGCGGAACGCTGGCGGAGCGCTTCCACGGCTTGTAGGCCGTCATTGTATGCTTCTGATTTGAATCCGAGCTTAGAAACAAAAGATACTGCAATCTTTTGATTGATAGGGTTGTCCTCTGCGATGCATATTCGAAGATCTTTCCGCGGGATCTGCGAAAGATCAAGAAATGGAGATTTAGACAGGTTCATTCCGTCAGAAGACCAGGTCGCCATTGCGTCTGGTACTTGCGCGGTTATTGGAGCACGGGCTTTTGTAGCTGTTTTCGCCGCTTTGGGGAATTTGATGGTGAAATACACGGTCGTACCGACACCCACTTGACTCTCCAGAGAGATTTTTCCATCCATGACCTCGATGAGCGCTTTGCAGATAGAAAGACCAAGTCCACTACCGCCAAATTCACGCTGGGTGCTGCTATCGGCTTGGGAAAAGGGGGTAAACAGTCGAGATACTTGGTCTTGAGTAATTCCAATTCCAGTGTCGGCAACCGAGCAAGTGACCGTAAGACTTTCGCTATCCTCGTGTTCCCGCTTGGCTCTAACATGAACAGATCCCTTTTTAGTGAATTTGTAGCTGTTGCTCATCGTGTTCATGAACAACTGGTGTAGCCTTACGGGATCGCCCATTACAAGGAGCCCGGGGTCTAGGTCAAGGTCCACCTTGGTCTCGAGTCCTCGTTCATGATTCGTAAAAATCAGGGCCCGGACAACCTCCAGAATGGTCTCTTTGAGGTTGAGTGGTGAATAGTAAAGCTTCAACTTCCCAGCCTCTAGCTTCGAATAGTCAAGAATATCATTGATAACAATCAGGAGTGTATCAGCGCAAACTCTGATGGAATTTGCGAACTCCTTCTGGTCTTCATTCAAGGGCGTCTCTTTCAACAACTCGGACATACCGATGACTCCATTCAAAGGCGTTCGAAGCTCGTGGGACACATTGGCAAGAAAGATGCTTTTTGCTTTAGCAGCTTCCTCTTTCAGTCTGACATTTTCCCTGGCCTCGGCTTCTGCATTTTTGGCTTTGACTTCTGCTTCTCTCGCTTTAGCGAGCGCACGCTTTTGACTCTCTATCATGCTCGTGTTTGAGGCTGATACTTTAGCAATGCGCTTGAATAGCAAGGCATTGGCGATAGAGATGCCGACCTGGTTGCAAAAGAGTCGGAGTACACCTAAATTGCGGTCCGTAAAAGAATTGGGTTGGCCTTCGAGATACAAAACGCCAAGCAGATCCCTCCCTCGAACAATGGGCAGCGATATCACGGATTTGACCGACGCATTGGTGAGGAAACGCTCGTCATGGGCCAAATTATGGACGAAGACAGCTTCTTTAAATCGCATTGTGTAGAGGAGTACCTGCTTTTGGGCTTCGTTCTGAATCTCAGTTATTGGCTGGGCCTCAGCAGATATGCCTTCTGGTGTGCCATTTGCTGCAATACACCAACCGTTGTCCCCTTCGATCACGACCGCAGCAAAGTCTGCTTGGGCGCCAGCGGTTTCCAGGATAATCTCCGTCATTTTGGCTAGGAGACGATCTATCTGCAATTCGGAGGATATCGCCTGATTGAATTCCAAGATGCTTTGCAAGTCTAGGACATCAAGCCCCAAGTCAGAGACGTCCTGACCGGCCGTCTTGGCACTGACTTCAGTAGCTGTTGGGGAGATCCAAGCTTTGGTTCTATCGCCAGGGGTTTGTTTGCCTAAATGTCTGATTTCTTGACGCTCGTTCTCCTCGATCCGGAACTGTGTATTTCCAATGTCGCCAATATTGTCCGCTGTCTGTATGGCAACATCTCTTGTTTGTATCGTCGTCGATGCTCGGAGGACCCATTCGTGCTTGACTGTCAACTGGGCCACTTTGCCACTTGCGCCAATGCGCGAGTACATTGCCAATGAGTCTTTCAAAATAGCACGCGCAGCTCGCCTAGCTCCTCGCCGAATGTAAAAGTCTCCTTGCAGTTCGAACGCTAAAGCCTGCTCGAGTAAAAAATCGTGGAGTTGTGTATGGTCAATCGCGGCTTCGTACGCCTGGATCGCTTCCCCGTAACGGCCCTCTATTTCAGCCAATTCGGCTTCAATCAAAAGCTCCCACATGAGATAATTGGCATTGCACTCAACTTGCCATTGGACTATGCGTGCTTTGTAATGTCTGACCTTGATAAGAATAGTGTCACGATCTTGATCATTGTTGCCCTCGCGAAGTTGTGCAAGAAGGGAGAGAGAAGCGTAGAAAAAGGTAAGCCGAGAGATCCGCATACTCCACAATTGGTGAATGCTGGTTGCGATCTCGTTACTCAGCTGAATCACCTTTCCATAATGACCATAGAGGTAAAGCGGAATCATTCGCAGGCTGTTGTAGATAGCCCGAGGTCTTTCAACATCAGAGGAACGTGTGTCAATCAATTCCATATAGTCTGCCGTAGTATGTTCCTCATCGCACAACACCATTTCCGGGGAGTCAGTATAAGTCTTTCCTTGAAGTGAACGGGCAACTTGACGTGTTGCAGTCAGGAATACACCACCTCTCATGTCTACACACCCTATGTCAGCGTTTGCCCTCGCCAGTGTCATAGGTCAACGTACCTGATGCCCAGTCACCAAAGTCTTCGGCTCCTATGGAGCAATAAATTTCGATCTCGGGCATGTTATCACCGATCTGGATTGTGATCTCCGAGTCAGTATTGGCAATTCAACAAATCACCGAGGCTCTTCGAAGATTGCCACAAAGTAGACATTCTGAAGACATGTCCCAAGACATGTCTTAGTACTAGGGCTCAGGTCCACAACTTCAGATCCAGAAGTGAAAGGTGGAATCGGAAAATACGTACATAAAGGCGCCGAAGTGCAATACATCCCACCGAGAGAAGATACACATGGCGGTCTCCAGAAACCAGCGAGTGATCGATTGCTTCCTCCAAGGAGTCAAAATGTTCGCGGACAGGGGAGCGCAGATGCGCGATGAAGAGCGCCGAAAGTGCCAAACCTCGGCCAAGGGTGTACGCATCTCCGTGTTGAGTCATAAGCTGTTTCGATAAGTCGTGCATCTGGAGTCCAAACGATAAATCGTCATATTGGCAAATGCATACAAGGGCAAAATAGCCAAAGCCAAGGCCAATTTGGGAAAATGTCTTCGGATGGGTCATATGAGTCTTGATCATCTTAAGTACGAGCTGGTAGAACTTTTGGGGCTCATTAGCAATGGATTTGGAGGCAAGGAAATCAAAGTACCAACATACCAGTATGCTATTGCTCCAAAATGCTGCGCTCGTTGCCTCGATTAATACAGCACCTAATGCCACCATGTTGGGATCTGCGTCCAGCGCCTTGCCAACGATATCTGCCAAGCTGGTCTCTTGCATCATTTCGCGTAACTCGTGACACTCTTCATTACAGGATGCCCATGTTGGATAGTCCACGAGATCAAGACCGAGTTCAAGCAAAGACGCTTTCAGCGAGCTGAAGCTCCCCGCCATGTTCCCTGCTTGGGCGAACAGCTTAGACTGCAAGATCCAAGCAGGAGCCTTATCACTGGGTGTACGTGCCCCTGCAAAGATGGAGTCGAGGAGATTTTGAGCCTCGACAACTTGACCCTGATGCCAATAGAGCTCAGCAGCTTTCGTGTAGAGAAGGAGAGTCTCGTCATAGTAAGCGTCAGGTGCTCCCTCCTTCCATGGTTTTGGCTGCATCAAAACAAGACATGATTCATAATACTGCAAAGCTGTTGGTCGAGCGCCAGACTTGATTGCTTTTTCGGCAGCTTCAACTAATAGGGCCCGGAAACGGTGACGATACTCAACCCGACGCTTAATGACACTGGCGGATTGACAGACGTGTCGAGCACGATCGTACAAAGAACCATTATTCAAGTCCAAGTATTTCATCATTGTTTGGGCTATGATGAAATGCATCTTCTCTACATCATGACATTCTCTCAAAGATGCCGATGCTCGAACATATCGATCGTGCGAGAAGCTGAATTCGTCCTCACTGCTACCAGGCATGAGTATATATGCCTGCAGCGTTGCCTGCAAGCCTTCTACCACGTTCTGAGTTGGTTTTGGGATGAAAAACTCCGCACCTCTTGAATAGTCAGCGTCCCCGTTTATTCCATTGTTGTCAAGATAATCGAATTCACTACTCAATAGCCTCTGTATCAATTTGAAAGAAAAGGTAGTCCCTAAGAGAGAAGCCCAAGCGAGAATAGAACGTCCCGCTTGCGGTAGATCTTGCAGCCGCTTTGTGATGAAGTCCGTATTCAGTCGTTCACCATTATAATCGGACTCGAACTCGGCAAAGACTCTGTCAAGGTCATACTCCCACATAGAATCCTTCCACGAGTACCAAATACAGTTTTTTCGATGGCAGACTTCCAGTAATTGTCTTAAATAGAAGGGGTTTCCACTAGACTTTTCCAGACAGACCGCTGCCAAGGGTAGGCAATAGTCTGGCGTTCGAAAGATTGTGGCGGATACATAATTGACAACGTCTTCTTCACTAAGGGGTGACAACCTAATTGTGGTCAGGTTGGCAGCTTTGTTCCTCAGCACGGCCTCGACAGGTCTCGAAAGCGATACTTCGTCTCGGCATGTCGTTAAGATTACTATGCCCAGCTTCTTCACTATGACGTGGGAGATCAAATCCAAGCTTTCCTCATCCGCGAATTGAATATCATCAAGACATAGGCATATCAGCTTATTGGTGGACAGGATGCGCAAAACTTCCACAAAGATAGTTATAAACTTTAATGACCGTGGGTTTGCCCCTCCGCGAAGGAAATCGGCACTCTTTTGATTTCCAGTGCTCATGTTGCCACTGACTGTACTGCGTACGCTGGTATTGTCGCCCATGGATTTGTTGAGCCACTGCTGCGAGGAGGTCGCAAGCTTATTTTCGTACTGCACGTCTGTTGATATCAGACTCTCTGGAAGACCCAGCATGCTGCAGGTTGAAGGCCACAAGCTACGAATCTGCTTGCGGACCATATTGTGATATTCGCTATTGACGTCACTCTCGGAAAATATCTGTCGGAATAATGATCCCATCGCCTGTAGCAGTGGTTCAAAAGGTGCTTTTCTTGCTGGATCAAATTTTGAGGAAGCAAAATAGCCCAAATTTCGAATATCAGCTTGCGTACTTTGGATCAAACTTGACTTCCCTGACCCAGCTGCACCAGTGATGGATATGAGTTCACATCGACGTCTTCTTGAAGACTTATGACTGCTTTGACGTTTGGGGGCTTGGTTTAGTCCATGGAGTTGCATGTGAGAGCTATCTGGCCTGAGGCCACTTTTTTGGGTCTCTAAAGTAATTGTGGTCTGGATGGATTCCCTGCTTTCACTGGCCTCAAGGGGAGGTTTTCCCACTGGCGCTGCACTAGAGGCAACAATGTCGTCTTGTGGGCCATGCACAAGCACTTGGCTTGATGGAAATGGACCCAGGGCTGGGCTGCTTTCAGAATTCCTGCCGCCTATCGAGCTCGTATCACTGGACCTTGTGCCAGTCTCGAGACTGTCATAACGTTCACTCACTGTCGAAGTACCGGACGTTGAACCAAAAGCATAGACACCAAGCTTAGAACTGTCTTCGAACGATTGCTGCGATTTCGCAACCTTCTCGATGACTTCGACAATCCTATTGCGCTCTTCAACTCTTCCAGCAATGTGTGTCGGAAGGACAAAAAACGACGAAACGTCTTTGGACCCAATACTGAAATGCGCGAGGCCATCGTTATCGCCTTCTCCAAGCAGCCTCTGGACATCGATGAGATCATACTTCAGCCCGCTTGTCGAATTGTATCGGTCATCCATCTGCTTCTGGGTCATCTTCTGAATGATTTTAGCAATGACGTCGGGAATGTCAAGGCGCTCTGACGAGACTAGAGGGATCCTGCGACCAAGCACCGCCTGCACGATGTCGATTGGATTCTCGGCTTGAAACGGAGGCCTTCCAGTAAGCATGATCCAGAACAACACCCCAAGCCCATATATGTCAGTCCTTGAGTTAGGTTCGGCCGGCATGCGCCCAGTCTGCTCTGGGGCAACATATTGAAGTTTGTGCTTAACCCCAATTTCGCGCGAGAGGGTAATCCAACCGCTACTTGTCAATTCGTGCTCAAATGACCTCGCTCCCGAGCCAAAGTTAATGAGTTTGACCACACCATTGTCACGATTGAAATGGAAGGCATCAGCCCTGAGCTCGCCGTGGACGACTCTCAACCCATGATGTAAGAGCTCAAGACACTCGCAAGCACCAATTGCGAAATCAAGGAACGTTGACAAGGACACCTGACCGTTGGAATTGGTAATCTTATTTGGCTCAAAAACTTCACTTCCATCAGCGAATTTGGGAGCAAGAAACGCAGGACCGAGGTCCAAGAGATCCTTCAGATAATTTCTGCCAGGCGATTCGAATATTGACACGACAAGTGTTGCCTCATCTCCTTGGTAGCTTGGCAACCTTAGGAGATCCAATGGTTTGACCGTGTGTGCACAGTCTGGGTCCGAAGTCTGTATGAAGGTTCTGCAGAGGTGGTATTCGCGTTCGATGCGTAAGGTATGGGTTGAGATCCGAGCAACAACTGGTATATATGTTCTCTCCCCATCCAGTCTCGACGACCCTGGATCATTGGTGCCTGATGTGCCTTGAGTGCCTTGGCTCCCAGTGCGGTGATGTCGTAGTGAAGGTCGTGGACCTAAACGAGGGGAGCTCGCGGTCGAGTTCGTTCTCGCGACACCGTGAAAAGAGGAGGCGCCTGAGTTCTCATAGCTTAGATGTTTAAGACCGAAGACATGCCAGTTGTCGTAAGTCTGGCCCAAGCAAGTCAGTAGACACGTATTTATCGAGCCTTGTCATCCTCACCGAGTGAAACGGTTGGATCGATTGATCCCACGTGTAGCCGCTCAGCTGGGCAAGCCGCTCATATAGGCGTTGAGGAGTTTGTAGCGCCTGTCCACCTTCTATATTGTCCAGATCTCTCATACTGTCATCGTTGATGTAGACATGGAGAAACAATCATCTCGAGGTGCAACCGCGACGGACTTTAGATCAAGCAGGGCTGCCGAAGATGGGCCGGGATAGCGCCTTGGCATCAATCGTCATTGAGTGCACCCCTCGACCCCTGTCGCCTCGTTAAGATCTCGATGCTCTTGAGGCCGTCTCAATTCATCTTTCAGAGTCTCATCTTTGGTGTATCTAAGACCTCAGAGAATGTAAAAAGTCCCATATGACATCTGGGGCCCATTCTGCCACTCTCAACTTCGTAGTACTGATGCCGTGTGAACAATACAATCTTAACCTACATTACGTTGCGGTATACCGTGGGAGCCTTGATACTGATCGTACAGAACAAGTGGGCGATGTCTTAGCCAATAATTTCGACGGGCAAAAGATGGACTGCAGAGTGTAATGGTATCTGGTTGCAGTGGCCCCCAATCATCACTACTCATATCATCTATTGTAACAACCGGACATGGCCGATTGGGCTCCCTGAATGGGCAGCCAGGCCGAGTGGGTACATACAGTTGCATTCCTCATCTATGGATGTCTCTAGGACTTCTGTACGACTGGAAGTACGGCCGTCCGATGTAGGACACACCCACACACACAGACACACTTTGGCGCGGACCGCCTTACCCACAAAGAGGGGTGGTTCGATATTTTCAATGATCAATCACTGTCCCAACATGATGTCAGATTGCAAACCATTTTTATACTATCCCAATGCCCTTTCGAAAGAAATCCCTCCATGCTCCCCTCGATCGAAGCCTTCAATCAATCCTTTCCACCACCCTCTCTCCCTGAGTCATCCCCCCACCCCCTACCCTCTTCATCCCCCAGCCCCACACTCAACCTCGCCACCAACACGCCCTCCTTTCCCAAGCTAAAGCCCAACTCTTGCGTCCCCCACTACTGTACCTTCTTCCGGGAAACCCCGATTGACCGCGAGCTCATGTCCAATTTCTCGCCTTCCTCGTAGCGCATCTGAATGTGTAGGAGTGGCGGGTGTTGGTGAAGGGGTGCGGGGAGTTGCTAGGGGTTGGGCGGCGTCGATGTGGAGTTGGGATTGGATGATGTCGCTTTGGGGGGATGATCAGATCCAGCTGAAGTCGAAGGGGGTCATGGGGATGGTGAACGGTTTCTCGGCCCAGGCGGTTAAATTGGTGATGATAGTGTCGTTCAGAGGTAACGTGAGTGATGTCGCGGAATCTGGTAGTATCGAGAGTACTAGCGAATTAGCATGCACCAGCACAGACAGGGCAGGCTCCGAGAGGATCAAGACCCATCGGACGTAGATTCGGGAGAAAGATAGCACGACGCCCCTATCATTCTTGCCGCCATTGGTAACGTATGAGCGTGTATACAGCAACACGGATGAGGCGAGTCCTTATTCAGGAAGAGGATCGTCAGGAAGAACCATGCAGGAGTCCTGCATTGCAACCGAAGCAGAAGGGTCGGAAGAATGTGGGGTTTATTCATCCAACGTAATCTCCATGGATAAGGGAATGAATCTCGGTCGATTGAAGCAGCCGCTCCAATGTCGCGTATTCCCCGAGTCGACAAGACAGGCGAGGCAATCTTTGGCACGTGGCAAGTGATGTATATGCGCTTCCCGTGCAAGCCGCCGTCGTTTAGGACTTCGCGGTGTCTGACAGGCGCGTATCTGAGTCGGCGCATTGTTCAGCAGGATCGGCTCGCTCGTACCTCGTGCACTATCCCGTCCTGGCTACAGCCTTTCTGTCAGTGCCGAGCTGCCAACTACAGAGTCTGGCTCTCACGGTTGGTAGCGGGTAACACACTTTTTGATTCTCCGCCTGAAGAGAGAGTAGTCAGACCTAGACGATGTTGAGAGCTTTTGATTTGACTTACTCCTGGTGGTTCTTCCAGGAGTAGTCCTTGGTCAATTTTCGCGAAGTGGCCCCAGGTTTGCAAAAGTCCCAATAAATTTGGACAATCACTGCCTATCTTCCTTGATAAAGTCCACGATCTCAATAAGCTGAAATATAAAGGTGAGCTCTCTAAGGATTTGCGGCTTCCAGAGGGACGGCCTTGAAAATTGCGTGCCAAGCTAAGGCTCGATACGAAGAAGAGTTGTAGTTCGAGGTTGGGTACTAAGACTGTATGGGAGATTGAAGATGACCATCGCAGTGACAGCGTCGAAGATTGCAAATGCTCGACACTAGGAGGGATTATTTCGTCAAAGATAAGGAATAGTCACATAGTTTGCACATGCCTGGGTAGAGAGAGCGAGAGATAGAGAGAGAGAGAAACTAGGGGGGCCGAGAGATGTTGCAGCGCGAGTCGTAGTCAACGCTCTCCCCTACCTGCACCTTGGTAGCGATCATCAACAGGGTAATTGTTTATTATCGTGTTCGATGGCTACACACAATCCCAATGACCAACCTCTCGGGATTCGATACCCTCGTAAATAATCCACGGCACGACTTGTCAGGCGCCTGCTCCACCAGAAAACTTCCAGCGAGGAATCAGGCTCAGCGTTGGTACAGCATCTGTTTCCTTTATGCTGGATAACGCTTGCATAAGCTACTGTTGTCTCTGGGATTATGATGACTCTTGGCTTGAGATATTATCACCATCTTTCCGATGATATCCTGCCTCTACCCAAAAGCCCCGAAGACGGCCCTCCTCAGCCATCTGCATTCGCAACCCATAAATCTTCCCGTGGGATGAGCGTAGGAGGCAGGTTGCCGATGATTCTCATTGCCAAGCTCTGTCAGTGGAGCAGGAGACACCGATCATTTGCCACCGATCTCCAGGAAGTGATGATCAGCATGGTGAGATCAAGGGATTTTCTTCGCTGTGCATTGGAAGCTCAAATGATTCGAGTCACTCGAAACTGGTGGGAAAATTGATCGGCAGCAAGCGCGACGGAAGCTAAAAGACAAGACAAAACTAGAATCAATGCGGACAAGACTCATGCAAAGCATAACGGCTATCTCAGCTGTTGACTATGGAAAGCTGCAGAACTGCAAGGACAAGGACAAGAACAAGGGCCAGGACGGGCCACGGCAGTGATCGATCGGAAGTGACTATCATTTGCCAATTGCTTCAACTGCATCTCCTCTTCCCCAGTCTTGGTGCTTGCATATGTCAAAGCGCATATTGTTTTACGTGCTTTTGGAAAGACGGCGTTATGCAAGCCAAGCCAAGCGAGATGACAGGTAATTTCCACCTAACAAGATGGTGGCGAGAACGATAATGCACCCATGCAGCAGCGGTCCCACCACTCAATGCTTCTGCAAAAAATCTCCTTGGATATCTAAATTCAAAGACACCCTTGATAGATCATGAGTCAAAGTATGGTACAAGAATGCAAGGTATCGAGTGGTCATGACAGCCCCCAGGGCGTATAAATGCCGGGCAAGTTTAGAAGAGTACAAATGCAACCACAGATGCATACCGCCGAATGCAGTGTAAAATGCGCGAGAAGGGTATAATCTGCCGGTCAGAATGCCAGATCCAAACATATAAAACACCGGAAATAAGTGGTGGCCAAGGCACCCTGCATGAAAATAAATGATGGCTGTCAGCCATTTGACAAGTCGAAACGCAGAAACCTGGTCATGGCTCCCGTTTGGGACTGCTTCGCTCGCTTAGATCCCGTGACACATGCCTAATCTCCCTCATTTCTCTATTATTATCCGACCCGGCCGCATGATGAGCTGGAAGCTGGCGTGTTTCAGGATGCGCCGAACTTGTGCTACTTTCGGCCTCCCCCTCCAAACTCTGTCGTCCACTTTCATGCGCCGCACGGGATGAGCTATCGCTGGCCCTAGAATTTTGCCGGCGGCGTCGGCCAGAAGTCGAACCCGATGATCCCTGATGGTTAAAGGATGGTGACGTATGAGATGAGGGCGTTGGCGCGGGCTGATGGGACCCAGTAGCCTTGCGTTTTTTAGGCGAAGTCGTATACTCAGAGCGCAGGTGAGAACCTGGGGGTTGTGTATTTGGAGAAGTATGTGCACTCCTGCCCGATGGCGTTCCTTGCTCTTTGTCTTTAGACTTCCCTTGGTCCCCAGGTGGTTGCCAGTGATGGAAGTATAGAGGTGACGAGGGCTGCTCTTGCTGCTGACTCGTCTGCGTTTGCTGAAGAGGATGCTGGCCTGTCAGCTGCAGAGTCGTGGAAGCTCCCTGCGTGGGCACATGTAGATCGCCACCGGTGTTGAGACGAGATAAGGAAGACTGTGAAGTTGTAGGCCGTGGGTTGGATGTCGGTGGAGCTGCTTGTAGAGGTTGCTGTGGCCTGATGCGCTCGTTGGGGAGCGTAGCGGTGGTGTATGATGAGGCAAAGCTTGCATTGGCTTGAGGCGGCTGGACTGGTTGAATCGGTGTGCTCTGTGCCGGCGGCTGCATTTGCTGCGCGCCATAAGGATTCGGATTTGGACCGGTGAGCAGACGGTCTCGGCGTTGTTCTGGAGATGGTTGGAGCTGAGCGTGCGCGGGTTGCTGCTGGATCTGCGCTTGGACATGCGCTTGGGCTTGCTGTTGCTGTTGCTGTTGTTGCTGTTGTTGTTGTTGTTGTTGCTGCTGCTGCTGCTGTTGCTGTTGCTGCTGCTGAAGTTGGACCTGCTGCTGCTGTAAAGTGAGCTGCGCCATGTAATGTTGGGCCCACTCCAGGCTGATTTGCGCAACATTGCCTCCCCCAAGGCTAGCAAAGATCATGGGCACCATTGGTGGAGGTATCCCGCCTCGTAGAGATGCTTCTAGCATGTTTTGTTCGAGCTTTCGCTGCTCCAGCCTGAGGCTCTCTTGCCGAGTCTTTTCCTCTTCCTGTTTACGTCGATCCTCCTCCGACTTGGCGTTCAACCAAGTCCGCATTGATTCGTCCTGGCCTCCTTGCCATTGTGAGGGCGCGGCAGGCAGAGAAGCCAAGGACAGACCGGTTGTTTGTGGAGCTCGTTCGGGCAATGGCAGGCTTCTCTCCATGGCCGAGGGAGGCGGTAGACCTCGATGTGGTGTGCTCATTTCCCGTGGTTTGCTATCCGGTAGAGCAGGAAGAGAAGTGGACTTTGGGGATGAGGAGTAGTATGAGGAGGGAGAGCGTTGTTGAGCAGATGAAGCTGCATAGGGATTGGCAAAGCCGTGCTGTTGTAAAGGCTTGAGTGTAAGTAACATTGGTGCGGAGGTGTCTGTTAGGATTCTGGTGACATGAGGTGAATTGAGCGGAAAAGGTGGGATAATGTCAAGCAAGTAGGTACAACCTTTTGGAGGGGGAGGGCGGAGAATATATCAATCCGGAAGAAGAAGGTGCGCGAAGCCCTTTTCCAGCAGTAGAGGAGGAGAAGTGGAATGCTTATAGACCAGCTGTAGCAAGTTCTGGCCGTCCAATGAGCGATTAGGAAGCAATGATTGAGGATAGTGAGGGACGGATATATGTACCAAGTCAGGCAATGCCCATGCCGGTCATAGTCCGAAAGTAGTGTCGTCTTGGACGAGTAGTGTGTTGAATTCAGGTGGAATAATAAAAATGGAAAAAGGCTATATGCCAGCACCAGCCGATCTCTACGCGCGTGGCTTCCCAAAGTGAGGTAGTGAGTGGTAGGGTTTGGGGCAAAAAAAAAGGTTGGAAGGAAGAACGTGGTTAAGCAGGTGATGGGACGATTGATAAAGTGGCAGTGTGATGAGTAGTGGCAGTAGTAGAGAGTAGTTTGAATGGGGAGCAGCAGAGGCAAAAGGTAGAAGGCGAAAGAGTGGGTAGAATGGAGAAGTGATCGTCGAATGCGTAAGTATTGACGGTATTGAAGGTACTGGGTACGGAGGATCGGCCAATTCGGGAGAGGGGGGCTTGTTACGCTTGTCACGCTTGTCACGCTTGTCCTAGGCAGGAGGCAGGAGGTAGGAGGCAGGAAAATAACAATATGTAACAATAATGACCAGCATCAGCTTGGAGTTGGGGCTTGCAGCTGTTTCTCCATTATTATTATTTTCTCATCAGAGGGACACGGGCAAGCCAAGGTATTCGTAAGCCCGCCAGTGCTTATTCTCGTTTTCTGATTTTCTTTTTTTCTGCCTGTCTGAACTCCCACGCTAAAAGGATCCCGGCAAAGGGATTGGATGCAATCATTTTCCTCATCATTTCATGTTTCGCGACGCGCCCTCTGGTAGGCAGGCGAACAGAGTATTAGTGACTTAGTCAAGGTATTCAATGCTTGTCCATGCTTGTCAATGCTTGGCTCACATAACTGTTCCAGGGTTCACTTGATTATTCAACACTAAAAGAGTTTCAGGTAGAGCGCCGTTTGATTGGCCGATAAAAATCTGACCCTTATGTTCTTCTCGGCAGCTTTCCGGACAGCCCCAAAGATCTGCATCGCCAAAAGGGCATACCGCAGTCACACCAAAGACCCCCATCGCAACGGCGGCAGGTCCTACCGACTCACCACTAAACAAGTCCAAGGTAGGGATACGACCAGTCGAGCCAGTCTCCCAGATGGTGATTGTGGATCTCCTCTGCTCACCTGTCACCACGACCAACAAAGCGCTTCGGCGAATTTCTGCGCGAATTTGTTCTTCATTCTCTGGTCCTCTACCAGGATTCCCATCGCTCTTCCAGCATCATCCAGGCCCCACTGCTACAACACTTTGGCTCACACGAACGAATGTCCTGCAACTTGGCTTGAGGCATATCGATCGCTGGTGAAAGGGGCTACTGAAGTGAGAGGAAGGGACAAACAGTGGGCGAGCAGATCGGTGGCTGTCGCTTCCCGATGGCTCAGACCATGCCGCACAATCATAACCTGGTCGACGACTTTTTGACCGCGCCTGGTGACAGAAAATGTCTCCGTGGGTCCGAAAAGGCAGCCGCGTGCAGCAGAGTGCATCGGAATCTGCCAAGCTTCATCTCTGCGACTGCATCACTGCAGATTGGGGAAGCGCAAACCCTCTTTGGTGGAGCGGCAACAAATGAGACGTTGCACCTGCAGATTTCGTGATTCTCGTTATTCGTATCCTTGGACTCCCCGCGTTTGCACCGCATCTCGCACAGTCTGACTCTGCACCCCCCAACAGCCAAGGTCAAGCCGGTTCGGTGACCGGTCGACGGTTGTCTCGAATTTGATGGCGAGAAGGATGATGATCCCGGCGGTGCACATGTTCACCGTTGGTCCACATGGCTATGGCGAAAGTAGCTCTGTCGATCGAGCAATCATGTTCCCAAAGTAGCGCGGTGAGGTCGTGTCGACCTACCTTTGCGCAAAAAAGTCGTTTTCGCTTCGAGGAGGTGGAGAGGTGGAGAGATTGCGATGAGGAAAGGATCGCCAATGAAACTGGCATTTCGTGGCGTCTTTCTCCGCCGCCACCGCCTTCATTGGCTTGCGCTATCTACAAGACTTCCAAGCCACGCGGGAACGTTGCCATATGTGGTGAGCACATGTCGCCAACACGGCAAACCAACCAAGGCTTTGATTACTCGTAAGATACCTGCCATTATCCATTCATTATTATTATCCATTCATTCATTATTATTATCCATTCATTATTATCCACTCATTATCCACCATTATCCATTCATTATCCATTCATTATTCCATCATTATTCCATCATTATTATCCATTCCTTATCCATTATGTATCCATGTTCACGACGACATCTCATACCTCCTCATAAAGTAGTAGTAGTACGGAGTAGTCTTACCCTTATTCTCTGTTTGCCCAAGGTAGACAGCCTAGGTAGTTGCTTTGGTCTGCTCGCTTCCCTCGGTCTCTCCGTATTCTTGCTTAGCTTGGCCATTCCTTTTCAGCTTCTTCTCTATCCACCTCTTCCATACCATACCATACCTCGTCTTCTCCAGTAAGGCAAGATCGACATTAGAATTATTCAACCAAATCCCATAAATCTCTGCCTTCGCCCGTACTATGTGATTATACTTTTGTAACGTCAGCAAATGGCGGCGCGAGCACTCTGCCGGTTGCACATTGAACCACCAGCCCGCACATGGACGACCGAGTCTAGACTCAAACAAGCCATGAGGATTTAGGGTAGCATTGACGAGGAGCTCCACATACAAGCTGCTTTCTTATCCCTCGACTGACAACATTGTATATGAATTGCGTAGACCTTTACTTTATCTCATTACATCGCTCTGTGTCCTCTACTGAGTGAACCTCAACTCACCCTCGCTGCAGGTCCTGCAGTCTATACAGACCATAAGGTAAGACAATTTCTCATCATGCCCATCACGGATGCGAGTTCTCGCAGAATCACTGCGGCAGCGGTGAGCGGGCTTATGGATTTGCATCGGCCCTTTTTCAACGTTTTTGACCCCCCCCCTTTGCATTTCATGCCGTCTATGCTTTATCAAGTTGGTCGTCACGAAGCCACCCTGCACTTCTCAGCCCGCACTGCGCTCTCCACATTATCTCATTATCTGATGAAAGTCGGCTCATGGCGCGGCTACCGAGCGGATGCTTGAACGGATAGGCAGTATCGGTAACTCCGAACAAGGCCACGCCCACAAATTCTTCGATTCATCTGCGATCAATACCATGATAATTTGCAACTCTCTAGTCCTACATTGGCAAAGTAGAAAGAACAGATAGACACAAATTAAAAGCTCAAGATCCAGCCCCATCCTCCCGCCACCGCAATCCCAAACCGACTACCTCGGTACCACGATTCAAACCCATATCGCGACTAAATGTACACATGAAGTACCACAGCAGTCACAGTGACATTGCTATAAAAAACGGATCTCCCTCGGGAGAGACCGATGCTCAGCCACTGCAGCAACAACGCCACAACGACCACGAGTTCCGCCACCATGGTACATACTGCGTACCTTGGTACCTTGAGATCTCCAACAGATAAGCTTCTCACTCCGCAGACGCATCACGTGGGGGAGCCGCCTTGTATCACTACGACAGCCACAACCATCTGTCCCTTGGTAGATTCGTCCCTCGCCAGGCACAGAGAGCACGCTGCAGCGCATACAGATGCGATATCGAGCCTTTCCGTCCCTAACTGAGCCCCTTGACTTTGAATGCAACACTCACGCTGCTGCGGAGATCTGGTGGTGGGCAGCCGGGGATCACGGATTGGAGATTCATGGGCTGAGATCCGCGATGGCTGCGGTGGAGGATGGCGAGGGTGGTGGTGGTCTTGAGAGATGGGCGATGGTTTGGTAGGGGCTTTTAGGATAGATTTAGGAGAGGAGAGGGGCTGGGGATGATTGGTTGGTTTTGCTTGGAGAAACAACCCAAGTCAAGCATCGATATGTAGGGGAAACTACGCATCTTTGCAACATTGAAATAATTGTTGGGTAGGGCCAGTAGAATCGTGACTGGCTCAAAGCATACAAATAAAAATATTGAGTGCTGTCACAATTCCAGCGCTGCAACAATCTCATGAGATTGGACATACGATGGCGCTCGTTCGCAGTGGCGCACTGCATGGTAATCAATAGCGATGGGATCCTCATTCTAGATGCTGGAGAAGTAGCTCAGGGAGGAATCGAGGGTAGGTATTGTTTCTTCAAAACCAAGTTCGCTTTTGGAAGTACATAGCTGCCATAGACCCACTGTCGAAAACATTAGATATACGGGAAGGCAAGGACGTGAAGCCGTCCTTTCCACTAATCAACGAAGCCGCAGGTTGGGGTTGGGGTTTGTGTATATGTACAGAAGGAGGCCGGTTCCAGCCCGGGCATGAAAAACGTAGCAAGTGCTAGAATACCAGCAAGGAGCATTCGCTCTACAGAGACTGGCAAATGGACGATTCGTGGATGCGTTATGATTGATAGATAGATGTGAAGGCAGTCCGCGACTCATGAGCACTGTCTTGTACGGACAGTGTGTTCATTTTCGGAATCAAAGCAATTGGACCTCCAAAGACCATCGAGTTGATACTTGAGGCGATCCTTCCTGCCGCTTCTCATTTAGCTCATATTGCTGCCCTGATAAACACAGACTGTAAAGCGGGAAGATTGTAGAATGCAGCATTCTCAATTGCATGTTCGAAACCAAGCTCGCATCTGCAAGGAGCGTCGAGATACTCCCCCGAGAACCCCTACCCACGCAGGCAACTCCCTCCTGGGACTCTAGACTCGAGAGCATCAAGACACTGGGCAGGAGGGTCTGCAGACTTGCCCGCACGAGTACCAAGCAGGATCAGCGCACAGCATTATTCCCAGGCATCTGTCCTCTGTCGACCCAATGTTCACCATCATCAAGTCCTAGGAGCGTGAAAGGGCGAATTCGAGGGATTTGCGGTTGGATTCGATTCCGCCATCATTTCGAGGCCACCGGGACAATGGCATGGGTTCGCCTTTCCGCCTTCTGCAGTCTTCTCATCCGGAGACGCAAGCTGATACTATGGCATTCAGCAACGACTTTCGCAGGGGGGTCAGGGTATCTAGTGAGGGATGGGACCAGAGTGAGAGCGAATCTGAGGAGGGAGGATGGTGAAACGGCGGGATCTGAGGATGATGAGAAAGTCGGGAGGTGCGGCTGATGCGGTATTATGAAGCACGTTGTCAATGGGAAGCAGCATGCATGCAGTATCATAGGCTATCTGAAGCAATGATAATGCTACATCCACGCCTTAGAAGCAGAGTCTGCCAAGGATGAAGCTCATCGTCGTCAATGAAGTGATGCCACGAATGCCCTAGCCAAAAGTCAATATCGGAGATCGAGTGCACCCCATAGCTATGGGAGGGCTATCGTACCTGTACTGCAAGTGACCCATATGAGTCCAGATCTTTGGCTTTTGAGAGTAGGAGTGGCAGATCTTGTCTTCGGTGTGCCCCCGTCATGGCTCTCAATCTCGCCGTCTTGGAACGTGGGCTACATCAATAAGGAATATCGTAGTCTGCAAGCCCGAGTATTCTTATGGGCTTTTGTGGACATAAAGCTGTTTGAAGAATGCGTTTTGGTCTTTGCGCCGCGCCTCAGTCATCATCATGAATGATGACTCCAACATCTTCGGCAGTCGTAGCAGGTAGTTCATCCCATGATGCCTCATCTCGCTGCGGCCCGGGCAGAGTAACACGACCGAGATTCGCCTTCCCATTCATCTTTTCTTCTGGCTTCTCACCCTCGACCTCTTCGTTCCCATCCTTCCTCTTGTTTTTCTTCTTGTCCCTCCTCCGCTTATTCTTCTCCGTCTTCTCCAGATCCTTCTTCCTCATCTCCTCCCTCTTCCTCTCAAACTCCTCGTCCGCCTTCTCCCTCGCCACCTCCTCGTCCATCATCTTCACCCGCTCATACTCCCGCCTCCGACTCGCTTTGTACACATGGAACTCCCCGCTGCCGGCCCCAGCGCTGGAGCCTTGGACGTTGGCGACGATTTCGGGCGGCGCGGCAAGGGTGGGTTTCTTGGCGAGGGCGGTGGAGGAGGGGATGGGGATGTCGCGGTCGGGTTTGGCGAAGAGGGCGTCGACGTGCGAGGCTTGTTGCGTGACGGGGGTGAGGGCGCGGCGTTTGAGGGGGCGTTTGGAGCGTGGGTCGGCGGACGTGGGGATGGATTCGGGGATGGGTTCAGACATTTTTGATGAGGTGGTGGGTAGTTGGCTTGTTGAGTAAATCTAAAGGTCTCTTGACAATCTGTCGACTCAAGCTGGTGGAGCGGAGGACTTCGGGTGCCGAGGATCTTCCGCACCATTTCCAACAGTCAAACTTGATCACTTCATGCAGTCTTGAGCCTGTGGATTGGAGTTGACTCTCCAGTCTCACATCCGGAACCACCACTTATCAAGATGGCAGATCCCTTGTACGAGTTGTTGGTACCTTACTTCGACACACCGGCCTCTCCAAGACCAGTCCCCAGCGTCAATGATCAGGTCACCGCAAAGTACTTGAACCGTCTTTCCACCCTACCATTAGCCTCTTTGACGTCTACCGAGCCTCAATCGTTGGCTCAGTCATCGCATACCACCCTCCTGTCTCTTCAGTCTCTTTCAGCCAGATCGAACCCCGCCATAGTCGAGTCATCCCACCACCTTTCGAGTCTACGTACAAGCCTACCGCAGCTGGCTGCAGAGGCAGAAAGCCTACGAAATGAGATACCCAAACTTGACGAGCAAGCGGTGGCTTTTTCGGAAAAATACAGCAGGAGCGCTGAGAATGAGGTGTTGGATCGGCGAAAGAAGGCTCTAATGATGGCTAGAAATGTGGATCGACTATCAGACATACTGGATCTACCTACATTACTTGCCTCCGCTATATCATCTTCTACAGCCCAGGGAGCTTCGAGTACGGTGAATTATGCCTCAGCATTAGACCTTCATTCCCACATCAAGCGGTTACATCTACTCTACCAAGACTCGGAGCTCGTCAGCTCGATTTACGAGCAGACAGAAGAGGCTATGCAAGAAATGACTTCGAACCTCATTGCAAGTCTGCGATCTCAGAATATCAAATTAGCAGCGGGTATGCGGACAATTGGATGGCTTCGAAGAGTAGCACCAGAACTGGACGGCAATGGCAGCAACCGGGAAGGTACATTGGGTGCTCTGTTCCTAGTCTGCCGTCTCGCAACTCTCGTCTCTATGCTCTCGGCCCTCGACCCTCTCCGAGATCTCGCAGAACAGGAGACTGCGATACGACTTCGAGAGAGCAAGTCCACGATCAAGAAGACTACCAACGACGCTTGGTCCGGTGGACAACAAACTGAGCGCTACTTGAAGCGCTACATTGAGATCTTCCGCGAGCAATCGTTTTCCATCATCTCCATGTACAGGAGCATCTTCCCTTCCGGTCCAGACACCAACTCAGTCTCGGAAGACCTTGGTCTAAAGCTCAAAACCCTTGGCTTGAGAAGTGTGTCTGCCCCTCAACCTGCTCCATCGGCTCAGCCGCAGCAGGATCTTCTCACCCCGTTACCCTCCGCTCTCTCAACATTCCCATTGCATCTCGTTGGCCTGCTCACAGAGACCTTAAAACAATACCTGCCCAACGTGAGGGATAAATCATCACGCGAGAGCTTGTTGACGCAGGTGCTATATTGTGCCGGAAGTTTGGGGAGGTTAGGGGGAGATTTCAGCCTACTTTTAGCCGATTTAGCACAGGATGATGAGACTGCAGATGATGACAAGGAAGATGAAGAGTGGGTAGAGGTGATGAAAAAGCACCGGGTTTTGGCCGGGAAACTGGAAAGTCTAGCCAGTGGCGGTGGGAGTGTTCGCGGTACCAAGGCTTTCGGTTTAGGAGACGGGATGAAGTCGCCGAAGTTAAATGCTTGAATTCGGACGAACCCCTGGCTCTAATGGCAACGCTTTGCTAGCTCATTCCTCTTCGCTCTCCTCAGAGCTCTCTTCCACCACTCTATTGGTATATGTGCCATTGGCGCCATTGGCGCCATTCACACCATTCACCCTCAAACCACCGGCGTCCTGATCAGCCTGCCGTTCTAGCTCCTGCTCCAATTCTTTCTCCAAAAGGTCTACTTCATCCTCATCATCCCATCCATTCCCCGGGGTCTCTGCTTCCGGTTCTGCTGGACCATGGCTCTCCAAATCCAACGTCCCATCCCCTAGATCTATTTCTTCAACATCTGCATTGCTCTTTCTGTCCCCGTTTTCCTCGTCAGATGTGTCTCCTCGAACGGAAGGACTCATAGAGCTAGCCACAGATCTCAAACTTCTCGGTTCGCTGCTGCCTCGTAGCCCTTCGTTCAGGCCAGCAAGGAAACGCCGCGATGGTCTATCGTTTTTTGGTTTCGAATCGTCGATGATCTCCAAAGGATCGTCGTTCTCGCTGTCTTCGTTGTCGGCGTCTGCTTCTTCCCGAGGGTTTGGCGAGACGTGCCGAGATCTCGAAGGCGCTTTGGACCGGTGCTTAAGTTTGGAGGTGCGCGGAGGATGACTGGTGAGAATCGGGGAGGATTTGGTATTGTGATTGGGCATGGGAGATGGTTCAGGCGTTGGCGAGAGACGCTGCCGACCTGGTTTGAGGAAATGACGGTAGTCATAAGGATTATCCGGATCAGCCTCGCGAGTCAGATCTTCGGCGCCGTTCGTGGAGCCTTCATCAAAAAGGTCGTCCTCTACATTTTCGGGGGCTGGCAGACCATTTTCAAGCTGGGTATGCTGGGTAGCTAAGCTAGCGGCGTTCTTGTTTGAAGGAGTGTTGCGAAGATTGAAGCGGAAGGACGTGTCTATCTTGTC
Source organism: Parmelia sp. 050094 (assembly GCA_018257885.1). Lineage (NCBI taxonomy): Eukaryota > Fungi > Ascomycota > Lecanoromycetes > Lecanorales > Parmeliaceae > Parmelia > Parmelia sp. 050094. The sequence continues at coordinate 22,796 of JAEUBB010000045.1, forward strand.
AAGGGTGAAGGCTTGAGTACTGGGGTCGTAGATCAATGCTACTGCTTCCGAGGGTTGCTGGGCGCCATTATAGAGATAAATGTCGCCATTATCCTTGTTCGTGAGTGAAAGGTCGTAACCATGGTCAATGCCCTGGGAGGAGGGAGTTATGATTGACGAGGTGGACGAGGAGGGGAGTTTTGGCCTATGATTTACTGTAAAAGCATCAATCAAACCTGTCACATAGAAAGTTTAAAGGCACAACGCACGCTGGATGTTCACCCTCCGCCGTTTGCGTGGTCCGTCTTCTCGCAGCAACTGTTCGCTAATGTTTACAGAATATTTAGCAGGTTTCGATGGATCGATCTGGGCAATTGCAGCCATGACGCGGTATATAATGGTAAGAAATGTGACATGAGTGTATAGATATATAAAGCCGACGGCTGACTGCTGATTGCAGACGGCCGGTTGCAGAAGGCAAAAAGTGAAGGTAGATGCGGTGGAACCAAACAACAACTAGTCTGGGCGTGGGGTGTCAATAGCGGGAACATGCGCCTCAAAAGCGCAATTTTCCGGGGTTCACCGAGACCCCTGTGCTTCTTTTTCTTCTTTACCCGCTTACCATGTTGATTCCTTCCTGCCGAGGTGCAACAACGTCAGCAATCATTTGTGTCATTATCCCTTTCCCGCCCTCCTCCTGACTGCCCAGTCAGTACTCTATGACGGCCAGCTTATAGCGAATGAATTGGTCTCACAACAATCCCCGCGCCGATCATGGCCCTGACCTGGCGGTTCAGCCCGGAAAAGACAGCATCTAGGGTAGTTTTTAGCAATGCTGCTTACGCTGCCGCTTCGGGCATTTTGGGGGCGGAGAGGGCACATTGGCGGCTCAAGATAGCTCCGGTACAACCCTGACAAGGCTGCAGATGGTGGATCTTGTCCCTCCCCAGATTTCTGCTGGCTGCCGATTTCTTGGTTCCTTCATTGGGTTGCTGTCTTCAGTCGCTGCTATTTTATAACGACTTTTGCGACGTCTTCACTATGTTGAATTGATAACATTTTTTGTCTATTTGTTGGTGATGGCTATTGTTTTCTCATCGCTGTCGAAACCCAAAGATGGTGGGGTCAAGGTAGAGTACGTGTGAAGATCTTGCCATTGTGAGCACCAACGCTGACGTGTTGTAGTATTATATGTGTACCCGCCATTGGCGCTGATCCAAGAAAGACATGGGAACGCCAGACCGATAGCGCTGGGTTCGAACGCCGCCGCCTCGACTACGTCCTGCATGACCGTCTTTATCCTGCCGCTCAAGTCCATCTATACGATCACCTTACACATCAAGAAAGGAGTTTGGAGGTCAAACCGCCGCGGGGACCGCACGATGAAGCACACAAGAAATCAGCTGAGGAGTTCGCAGCAGGTGAGGCGTCGGTCGCCACTTTCGGTGTGGCAGAGTGGGCAGACCGTTTTCTGGAAATTGTTCAAGAACATCGCAGAGCGCAAAGGACAGATCAGCGGCCTATTCTCTTCATATGTCACAGTACGGGAGGTATCGTTGTCAAGCAAGCACTCAGCACAAAAGATGCCAAAGGCCAGAACAGCATCGCAGCATGCTGTCTCGGGGTGACATTCTTTTCCACACCACATCACGGGTCAAGCGTGCTCTCAGAACCCGAATACGTCCAGACGGTGCAAATACATTTGGGGCTGAAATGGGAAATGTCTGAAACCCTCCGGCAGGACTTTTTGTTACGTAGTGCGGACCTAGAAGTGAGTTTTCCGCAGTCCAAGATTTCCCATTGGGATTCTCCTAAGCCTTGAGACATGCCTAAAGAATGTTGCCCCCTCATATACATGTCTCATGACTCAGATACCCCACATGAATAGGCAATGCTAATCTCGAAACTTTTGTTCAGAGCCTCAATCATAGGTTTGCTGTTAGCGTTTTTGGAGTAAAAATATACAGTTATGTTGAGAGCACGGATACGAATTTGCTGGTACTATCTAAGGATGACTCTGGTGGAGAGGCTCCGATCCCTATCCGGCTATGCATTGTGGATAGCCGTTCCGGGAAGTTGAGCAGCCCTGAAGCACCGTTCGAAGATGAAGAGATCATACAACTGAATACCACACACGTTGGCGCTCCGAGGTTCACGGATGAAGACACTCTGTACAGCTTCTATATTGACGAAATTACCGAATTTGTGAAAGGATTTAGTGCCGAAGAGCGCAGTCTTCATCACGCGTTGAACCGTGACATAATGACGAATACCGAGGTAGATGTCCATCAATTTTATGTCGTGGGCACACAAGGAGAGTCTGGATCGATTAAGATCTTGACTGCGCACCCTTCGCTTCAGACTTTTCTCGAAACTGGGCCATCTAAATGCATGGAGGCGAGGGTACGTGGGACTGATCAAGTGAACGAGAGTGGTAGCAATGGGTCGATTAGGCCAGCCATAGAGTTCAGGCCTGCTTCGGAACCAGCTCCAACGTTGACAGTCACCTCTGTTGAGAGTGATGAGACCTCTGGTGATACTTCCAGAGCAGATTCATATCCCAAACTAGCTGTTCCAACTGTCCCAACTCCTAAGAGCATACATACGAAGCGGCCTTCCTTGACTATAGACGTATCAGATCCGGAATCGCCGGGCCATTTAACACCCAAGCCTCCCAAGAAAGTTGCATTTACAAATAATGCGGCGAACAAGGACACAGAGCAAGGGAGACGGCCTCAACGTGCGCATCTTTTTCAGTTGCCTAGGTATGTCTTTGCTGAGTCTATCTTTTCCTTTTCGGACCTGAACTTGGGTATTGAGACATATCCTGGGGGTTTTCGCATAGAAGCGTTACGAAGAGCCTTAATGCACCCCTTTGAATAGGCAAAACTGACTCCGAAATGATGACTAGTGCATCTTCCGAGCGGTTCAAATGGATTCACGTTCCATTCACCCATGCTGGGTGGGTGCCTCACGTCCTCACAACCATCTCTCAGGAGAAGGAGGATCTAAGTCTCCATACCAAGCTTCTAATGGACAAGATGTGGTTCTCGCAGCATAACCAGTCACGACACGCATCACCACACGCCCGTTTCGTGAGGCCTAGCGTGAAGTGTTTGCTGCCAAAGGGCTCAGAGAAGCACGTAGACACCGGAATCTCGACACCATTGAGCGCCACCGAAGATGTTCAATTCGTATCGTACTTGCCTTATCTTCACTGGGACTCCTTCAGAAATCTGCAAAAACGAGCGGAGATCATCAAATTACGGAGGGAGCAACCTCACGCCCGCCCGGTTGCGAAACATGTCGCCAACGGGAAATCGATGGAACATAAGCTTATCTGGCAGCACCTTACTTCGGATCAGCCAGTCCATTGTCGGCGGACCCTTGACCAGTATGGTTACCCCAGTCTTCGCAATACCGCCGTTCGTGATGGAGATCAGATATTGTATAAGCGTACGAAAATGGATGCAGATGTGCAAATACCAAAAGAAACGTCGATGATGCACAAGCTTCAGTCCAGTCGCGCAGCAGCGGCCCGACAGTCCGCAATGCCGAACGCCGACGATGGTGTTGCCAAGGTCCTGATGGTGGACCAACTTTGGCTCTGGATCGTGGACAGCAAGACTGTGATTACATTCTTCCCTCCTAAAGAAAAGGAAGAAAACGATGGTGGCCTTTGGAGGGAAGGAGATCTGCGGAGTGAGATCTATCAGGACATCAATGGTGATTACGCGAATCGGTGCGAAGATCCTTTTGACTTTGCTGCACTCGCCGTTTTCCATGCAGTGAAAGCCTTGCTTGACCGGACAACTGACCGTAATCTCCAAGTCTTCCGAATATTCGAAGAGTACATATCAATATTAACTGAACAGCAAACGCTCAGCTTCAAAGAGTTCCGCAACAATCACCAGTATAAGAAGGCTAAGGATATCAACGCCCAGCAACATATCGACAACCGTAAAGATCTGGACTCCCTCCTCGAATTGCGTGATATTGAAGACGAGTTGAACACGATCGATAAACTCATCAAAGAGCAGCAACACTGTGTCCTGGAAATGATCAAACAATACCGTGATCTGAACGCCCGCCATGGTAAGGGTCTCAACGGTATCAACTTTCTGTGTGACATCGACCATTTCCTAAGCGAGCACAAGGACCAATTGGATGGCATGCTCAAGAGCGCGCAAGCCGCTCAAAAGGCATTCAAGGAGCTATTAGACATGAAGCAGAAGCAGGCTAATATCGTCGAAGCACACCTTGCCCGGGAGCAGACCGAGGTTGCTGCTGACCAATCGCGATCTGTCATGATTTTTACGATCTTCACGATTATCTTCTTACCTTTGTCCTTCTTCGCATCTGTGTTTGGTAATTCTCATCCCCCAGCAATAGTGCAGTCTTTGAGCAGCACAATTGACTTGAAAATAGGGATTAATGCCAGGGAATGGTCTGCCGGAAATCCCGCGAACCAAAACACGGCGCTACCGACACTACATGAAATTTTCACCTACATGGGTGCTATATCTCTTGCAGTCATAGCAGTCGCGCTCATGGTAGCCTTCAATAGACATGCGCGTCGATTATCTTACAAAATCTGGAAGTTTTCTGCGAAACCCTATCTCGGCCTACTGCGACGACTCGGCATCAATTCTCGGCCTCTCCCAGACCAGCCTTCGCGGGCCTCGACTCTTGGGAGTATGGAGATTGATTTGGAAAAGCAGGCCGCTGTTGATGCGGAAAAGGCACGTGCCAAACGATTATCCACGCTCTCTAGGACACATTCACAGATGAATTGGGAGGAGGAATTGCGGTCACATAGGAAAAGCATGAGTGAGAATGCGGAAAGGGGGGCTAGCGATTGATTTTCCTCTCTCCTTATCAATGATACCCACTCGGAGGCTTAATGTTTGAGATGTGTATGATGCAGATGGACTTATTTCTTCATTGTAGTCAGTAATCTAATTGTATGTGCAGGAGAGTGCATGAACGACGTTTAATAAAATAAGAACAGGAATCGGGAACGCTTGAATCACGTGCAGAACACGAGGCCAAGGAGAGCCAGTTCGTGTAATTACCTCCTAGCAGATTCCTCCTTTCTCCTTGCTGGCGTTTGCATTGGGGCTCTCTCCCCAAATTGTCCGTTGCCGACAGTCCTGGATGCCAAAGGTCCCACGTATCAAGGCACCGGAATGCCCCGACTGTCCCCTAGGAATTTCCGCACCAAGAATTCGATCAATCTTGGAGTTAATTCGCTGCTGGCAACCCCAATGAAGCCTCACGAGCCCCTAAGTGAAGAGAGAAAATAGGCTCGAAGGCTCAGAGTTAGAGGATCTGGTCGACGGCATGTCGAGGAACTGCACTAGGTGTGCCAGTTTAGGGGGTTAGTGACTCCTGGCAATCCTATCAAAGTCCCTAGACATCAAGGCTGAAACGCCCCGTGACTTGGGACTTAAATACCGAAAAATTGACGATCCTTAGGTTTTAATCCCTTGAAAGTGTACTCAAATTTAGGCGTATCTTAGCGAGGTATTATATCACCTTACTATTTACAGGGCTGAAATGCGGAAGTAACGTAGGTCTAGAGCTTGCACCAGCGCCGACCAGGACTTTTGGTGCCGACGACCCGACATCCTCAGTGCCGCGTTATTTTCAGCCTCGTCCCTCAGCTGAATGACCCATGCAAAAGGCTGCCATAGCAACCCTTATAAGGACCTCAAGAAACATCAATTAACGCGCGAATATAATCATCTAGGGCCCAGAGGTGCAGAGACATTTTCTCTTTAGCCCAGCCCATCAAGACATTAGCCTATACCGAACTTTTAGTACAGACCACCTCATAAGTCAATCGAGCCAGTTTGAAATCCTCCTATACCTTACAGCAGAGGGGCTGGTATAAAATTTCTCGCAACAATGGTATTTTGATGTTTCGGTAATACTTGGTGGAATCCATAAGCATTATTCTGACACGCTTTAGGTGCTTTGCATGATGAGATATTTAATCAGTCACATCATGCATGAGCTGCTTATGAGAAGCACTGATAATAACCTAAAAGGGTAGGTGGACTCAGCCGCACGAACGCCATGGCAGGAACGGGAAAGGGATGGGTGGGTCCACAGCCTGACATGGATACCACTGCCCCCCCTCCTCCCCCACGCGTAGAGACGTTCGGCTGACAAAGTCATCAATAACATCGATTAGTTTTTCCTTACAAGTTCTTCAATCATTGATCATACTATGACCGAAGCCAGGTGCTTAAAATGTCAAGAGTGTGCAAGTTTCCATATATGACGCTTGAGACCACAAACGTTGTCGGTGCTGATACATCGCGCTTGTACCATTCTGCTAGAAATCAGGTCCAGTACGGATAAGTGCGTGGATGTTAGATCCCCACAGCATCGGCAAGAACTTCCAACCAGCTCCATGGTACCCATTACTTTGTATCCACACATCTACATTCTCGGCATTACGGCTGTCAAAACATCGATCCCCTTCCAAGAGCCTGTGCAACCGTTCCCGGCTGTACTTCGAGAGCACTCTGCTAGGTGTGTGCTGTCCGGCATTGGTATTGGAGTCGATCTTGAAAGTGAGAGAAAAACGGAGGTTGCCAACATAGGACACTTCCGTAACCACAAATATGACCAAACAAAACACTACCATCGCGATAATAATCGTTGTCCTTTTCGTCGTCATCTTCGTCATCCTCTACTACGCCCTCTCATCCCAGCGATCACTGACGAGACGGCCCCCGCCAAGCACACCTTCGCCAAGAACACTTTCGCCACCTAGCTCGAACGGGATCGACCACGGTCCAATTCGTATACGCCCTGGTAATGGACATGGACATGGACATGGACCAGGACCCGGTCCGGGGCATGGTCCAATTCGGGTACGCGATGAAATTCGACATGGGCCAGTGCGTGAGAGACCAGAGCCGGCTCACCTTGGGCGTGGACCGTGATGGATACCCTGCAAGGATCTTCACTGCCTGAGCAACCTGGGTGGTGGGCGATTCTCCTGTTGATGAGTAGGGCTGGAAGAGGCATTCGAGATGCCTGGTTTGTGTAGAGTGGACCTCAGGCTTCTCCTTGGGTTGGTCTGTTGCACTTACCAAGCGAATTTCTCTGGGTATTTGATCCACTGAAGAGTCTAAAAAGCCGTAAGAAGCCGTTTCACTCCATCGGTACCTTGAAAATTGTTAAAGGAGCCTTTGTAATTGTGGATTATTCTTTTCCTCTTGTTTCACCCCTCAAGATCCGGATCATCCACTGCAGCTTACCCTCCGGCCTCAATTAGGAAGTCTCTGCGATATTGTTGCAAACAACATCGATAGTCATTAACAACTGGCAGAGCCAGACTTGAATTTCTTTGGCATAATCTCGAGAACGCCACATAGAAACTACCTCTATCGACTGGAGGACCCTGGAATATTCCCAGCCTGCTTTTCAACCTCTACTCAAGTTTAAATGCAGCCGGCTCAAATCTTACCTGCTTGTCCAACCCATACAGATATATTGGCGTGAACTCCAACTTGGCCGCAAAGCACCGCATCTCGATGTCAAAATCCATGACATAATAGTTCTCACCATTGCCTCCGCGCTCCTTCTTTAATAAGGCTCGGTCAATGCCGTGAATTTCGGCGTTGACGGTTCCCAACTTCTCGACATCTGCGGAATATCAGCGCGAAATATGATGCCAGATAGGCTCCAGCTTCTCACCTTTGGTTCTATAGCGCGGTGCTCCTGTGTTTCTCGGATCTGTAAAGTAATGGATTGGTATCGTGATTTTCTTAGGCGTGCCAGCAGAGACCAATTGGTCTGTTGAGAACCTGAAGACTTTTGGCTCGTTTTCTGTTATCATGTCTCCCTGGTGCACATAGTGAGCTAACGGCATGTTGGCAGCTATTTGAAAGTTCACCGTAGAATACCTTGTGGAGGAACCATTTCATTATTTCAACGTGGTCTTCGCCAGCATATGGATTTGGCATCCTGCGCTCGGGGCTATGCCCATCGTCTCCTGGATATTGACGTTTTTTGTACGGTGTAACGCATTCGGTTCCATAGTAGGTCCGAGCTTTCCGGGCCCTTATACGTGGGAGCTTTGCCGTAAGTCCCTTGACCTCAGCTAAGCCTTTCATCAAAGCTCCTCGAACGACCGCAGTTTGACTTGCGTTAATAGTTAGTATGATCAATATTTGCCGCCTTCGTATGCATGATCGGCTGGTACAGACCTGTCAGGAGAAGTCTTCACCTCGATTTCCGGTCCAAACATCTCCTGGATTCTGCTTTGAAGATAAATGCTATTACCAAAGCCGCCAACCAGAAGGATAAGCTTGACCTTTTTTGCAGTTTGCTGTATCTGATCCTGAATGAGATTGAGAATCTCGCTGATGACAGGCTCGAAGACGCCCTTGATCTCGGTCCTTGAGAGCTCAAGGCGATGTTTCTTGATATCAGGTCGTGGCCCAAGTCCGGCCATTGGGATATTTACTCCCTTCTTACCGTTGAATTCGTTTTTTGTTACCCTTTCAAAATGCTCCATGGCGGTCTCCAGGAAGAACGGGTCTGACTCCCAGGTGTCGTCACCCTCGAATCTTTGATTCAGATTTTCTGCAAAGATACGGTTTAGGAAAATGCTGCCACAAGCACTGCCTGAACCAGGAGCGGCCTCTTCGAGTTGAAGTATTGGGTCCAGCTTCAGGATAGTATAGGAAATCAGGTCAACTGTTCTGTCCAATATTCATTATTACGAGGAACAATACCGAATGGAAAGGATCAGGGATACCCTCCACCTGCATCGCATAGCACGAATGTATCTCCTGATTCTAGTCCCCCCGTATTGATCTCTTTGAACTTCGATATTGCATACATTGCAGCTGCCTCTGGTTCAGAGACGATATGAAGTTTATCCTCGGATCCCATGCCGGCGTCAACAGCACATTTGGCAGTAAGATCCCGTGCCTTTTCTGTCCAGACTGCTGGAACAGTGATGACATACTCTCGCGGCGTTCGCTGGAGCACGGTCTCGAGGACATTTCGAAGCAACATGCGTTCTGCGTGGTCACGCAATGCCTTCAGGTAGTCGGTAGTGAGTTTCTGCGGGGTGATTTCTCCTCTGGACGACAACTGAATGGGTAACTGTTTATTTCCAGGATACTTTCTCGCAAGACTGGAGTCCTCTCTCTGCATGGAGGGATCAAGACCCAGCTTGAACCATTCATATCGCTTCTCCTGATTTTTGATCTGGTAACCCCATCTGTAGGCCCCAGCAGCATATTTCAGTGTACTGTGGTTTTCATTTCAGCACTAGTCCTTCAGATGTGTGTTGAACAGAATTATTTTCCACTCACGTAGGGACTGCATCAGTGGTGAATTGACTTGTGGAGTTCTCATTCGGCCAGTCTTGGATAAAATGTTGGCCGCCTGCCTGTAGTAAGTAGCTGGACATCAGTTACTAAACCCTTTTGTTGCACTCATAAATTTACCTCGCTTGTCTGCATCCAAAGTACGCTCGAGAATGTGGTTCCTGGCGGTTGATCAATTCACTGCGTTGAACCAACTAACTTCACCTGTTCCTACATACCAAAGTCCACGGCAATCAAGATTTTTTGTTCGACCGCTCTCTCGCTGACAGGCATGTCGGGCTTTCTCTGCACAAAATTCCTAAAATATAGTCGTGCGAACTTATTAGTCGATACCAGACAAGTAACGCTTTGCCAAAAGGTCTTATCTTGCTTTACAGCAGCGTGCCTTTATAAAGTAGGTGCGAATTCCATTTCTCCTTAAAAGGCAACGGCAAGGCTGCGACAGAGCCTCGTCTAAAGGTTGTACCCCACACGACACCCACTCCTCGGCATGTATTCCCCGCTCTGTAGCCTGTCAGCACAAGGCGACAGCAGCCACTTTTGACAATAATCTCCTCCTATGGAACTCGGGACGAACCCAGCGTTTTGGTGGCGCACAAGCAGGGCGCATCACTTGCATAAGCCAATTATCAATCTGCAAATCGCCCAAATGGACGACGCTGTGAGCCATCACCCGCCAGTCAGATGCTGAGATTCGAATGAAGGGCATCAAAATTGATTGGTGGATCGATCGGTTTTGGTAATAGCCCGGTTTTTGGAAACAGAGCCTGGATCGTATCGGCCAATCCAGAAATTTTCATCGGCACGCTACAGAAATCTTGGCAGTGGTTCGTCAGCACTTTGCAGCTGGTGTCAGTTTTAGCCAGTAAGGAAGCACTGACTTATCTGAAGAAACGGACGGACGTAAGATTGCAGAAGGGAAGACGTCTCTCATTGGCCCATCCTTTTCCAGGCAAAGTCAGGCGCATGGCTCTCTCTTGGCACAAGAAGAGATGTGAGGCCCAAAACCGGCGTCTACGTGCAGGATTAGTGTTCGCACGTGAAGGCTGTCGTGACTAGTAGGTATGTTGAAAGCATTGGTATGTGCCCTCTTCGGTCAGCTGAAGCCTTGGAATTAAAATTGCTAGATTGCTCTTTTTGATGCGATTAAGGTTGTGCTGTGCCTGTCATCATCAAAGAATTGTGTTCCCGCCAGCGCGGCCAAATCATCGCAAGAGAAATTGCAGCCGCAAGCTTGAAAGTTTGCTTGGTCTTTGGGTATTAGGTTCCAAATCAATAAAGCAGTTGAGCGGTGCGTGCAAAACATGGAAGTAAATACGGTGTCGTCGCCGCATCGCGGCGACACCAGTACACAACCTCAGGTGAGGCTCTCCATCATTTCGGCACTCTTTTCCATCTCAGAACATACCGCTAATATTCAAACAAGCCAAGTGACGCTGAGACACGAAACCCTACGAGTACTCAACCTATTCAGCATCAAACAAAGCCCATAGGACCTAGCTCTCAAAGGACAAAGATACACGAGGAAGCGTCGATGCTCGAAGGGGAGAATACACGTTTGTTACAAGAAAACGAAACCTTGATAGCGGATTTGGAAGAGCTTAGAAAAGACTTCTTCAGGCGAATGCCGCCTACACAGATCTCTGACGATACCATTCAAAAGGCCTTTGAACGAATCCGTGGATCAATTGATGAATTTGTCTTCGATGTCATGAGAAACGTCGCTGATGATGTGCTGTACAACTTCTGTCGAGCGAACCAGCAAAAGCCAAAACAAAAGAGGCGCAAATCTCGCAATTTGTTAAACAGATTCATAAAAAAGGAGGATATCAGTTTATGGGGGCCTTATGAGTGCTCAAACTTCTACATTCTATCCGTGATAATTCAGTGGGCTCTCGATGAATTCGTTTTCAGGTTACATTACCCGATGGGGATTACCGAGAAGCAGACCAGATTCTTGGAAGAGGTAGCAGAGGGTTTGCGGCATGCTAAAAGTTAGTTGGGCGTGCACGTGATATCGAACCAACTATCTGACAGATATGTGGCAGAGCAGGATAGGCTAGACGTATGGAGATCCGAGACGCTGACAGCGCTAACGGCGCTTCCTGAGAACGAGGCTCGCCTGGAGGCAGCTTCAACAAGTATTTGCAATAGACTGAGCAACATCCTTTCGCCCTGGCTCTTCGAAGCCGGTCCGTTCGCCAATGTCGAGGAAAGATTTAGGCGGGATATTTTGGACCCAGCTATCGAGCTTCATCAGAATCTCAGATCTTCCAGCCACCATTATGAGGCGAAAACAATCAAAGCCTTCGATAAACTTTCCCCAAAACAAATGCTTGATGAATGGGAGTTGAAAAACGCCGATACTTGGCAAAGAGCGAGAGGTGAAAAGGAAGTCGGAAAAGCGCTGTATTGCCTGCATCCATCGACTGTCCGGCTCCGTGCTAAGGGCACAGCTCCGATAGTAGTAGCGAAACCCGTTGTAGTTGTGACAAGTCCGGAAAGGGAAAGGGTATCGAATCGGCACAGCATAGTTGATAGTTCACTAAGCGATACGATAACACCGCTACCAGCGATCGAACCTAAACCTGCTACGGATCACCCCATACCCCCACTCGATCAAGAGAGTCCTACCCAGGTGAAATTCGCAGACCCTCCTTCCATGCTCACTGACAGCGACTCAACCATCGACTCTGGGAGCAGACGACTCATTGCCCATCAGAGAAGGGCATCCACACACCCGTCCACACAGAAGCACGAGCACCTATCCATGTCTTCTCAGCGCCGAATGTCGGTCCCTCTGCAGTCTAGTTCAGACGAAGAAGATCGCCAAAGGCACTTAAGATCTCGTCCGGAGGGAGAGAGACAGTTTTCAGGAAGATCTAGGGAAGATCAAGACATTGCTAAATACACACGAGGTCATGCCATCGCAGGAAGTTCATTCAGCTATCGTTCCCAGGGTGCTATACGCCAACCATCAAGGAGACCTAGCAGGGATACTTCCAATGGTAGGAGTTCTCCGCGTAGATCCGCCAACGAGAATGCGCAGCCACCCATTTCTCCTTCGGCACTTGTTCCAACCACAACTCCAGGCAAATCAAAGAGCCTCAGAGAGAGGTTTTTCAGCCGGCAGTAGAGGTTGTGGTCAGATACTTTAATCGTATCAACGCAGATGACTGAGCTCAGTATAATGAACATGTTGCAAAGGCAATTGCGTTACAAGAGCTTGGGACTGTAGCCGCTTGGTAAGTAATATATACCTCAGCTGACTACGTAGCTTGAAAATTCTCAAAATTGTTTGATTCGGGTACTGGGAAAGAGTCGAGCCTAAACCTGATGCCTTCTTCCTCTGTGAATCGGAAGTAATCACCACGGCCAAGCTTCCGTTGCCTGACGTTCCATATTGATTAATAGTATATACTCTTCCATTTGGGGAAAAGAGCATCTTTGTACCATCGCTGATTCCATTGATCAGTTATGTAGTTACCTTCTATTTGAGGATGAGGGTCGATGTACCGAGCTTTGAGCCAGGGCTCATTGGAGTACCATCTTTGCATTAATGCACCGTGCATTCGATGGTCTTCTTAGCTCATGGGACATTTTTTGAACTCAGAGTCTCCAACTTCAGAGTCCTCGATGTCGTCCTTTCTGTATAGTGCGCTGGATTCATGGCAGTGCATGGGATCTCCTTCAAATTCAAGGTCGTCTTCGTCAGAGTTCTCGAAGTCGTCCCTTCTGTGTACTCCGCTAGTTTCATCACAACTCATGTTTTGGAGTAAGGATTGCATTCCATTGTCGACATTCTGTTTTTCATCTTAATATCTTGCCGGGTCGTTTTGCCTTTCAAGGAGTGCTTTTCATGGCACAAATTAGAACTCCACGGTTTTTCTGCATCATAGCTAGCGTAGTGCCTTCATTCCCTAAAAGTCTACCCAATTCCATGTCTCAGGACCTTCTAGGGAAGATGCGTCTAGACTTCAACAACATGCTGGCGAATAAATGTTTTAGTTGTCCGGGATTGGTCAACATTACACGTATCTATAAATACCTGGGTACTTAGACGCAGACGGAATACCTTCCCCGGTTGGCGACTACCCCACCATATGACCATTGCGTGCTTCTACCAGCCTTATGACAGCCTCACCTTAAAATAAGATAGCTCTGCCATAGTATGTTCCTCTAGTGACACAGTTCCAGCGACTCCAAGTCTTGCTATTTCGAACCAACATGTCAGAAGTCAATACGTAAGTAAATCCATTTTGATACAGCAGGAAATGATCTGACCCTACTTGTGTAGCAGTAAACCCTGCTTCGACTTCAGGCGTGGGAAATGCAGATATGGGAACAGATGCAAATTTACTCACGATTCCAAGCCCACTTCAAAAATACCTCATCAAGAACCATGCCCATACTTAGGGACATCGAAGGGTTGCTTTAAAGGGCAGCAGTGCAAGTTCTCGCACGAAACTGTGGCGGATAACGGTACGAATACAAAGGCACCGCAGTCTACCGCTAGGCCACGACCACGGACCGAATTCGAATCCAGCTTTCGAGAGTGGACATTCCTTATACCGAGGCAGGATACGCGGTTCCAAGCTGTGGAGATCGGGAAATTCTTCAAGATGGCCTGGGACCTTATCAGTAAAGAGCATACAGAAACTGGGCAACAGATTATCAAGAAGCTAGCGACTGAGGAAGGGTTGGCCATGATCAAGGCTCTTACAGATGAACATACCGATGGCGTCAAACTAGAAACAAGGTTGCGTTACTTTAAGGACAGAACGCTCCCCTTTTTCCGAACCATCTCTCACCCGGACATTCAGTCGTCCCTGATTCTGGAGACACCACTCGATACTATTTGCACATTTCTTTTTGGCCCAAATGGTCGTCGTGCTATCAACCTGTTCAAGTCTACGACTTCCGCTCTTGGCGCCCTTGCTCGGGACGAAAAAGCCAAAGATGAAGAGCTAACTTCGATTGCAGTAACAGCGAGCTTAGCAGTGCTAGAAAGAATCGTTAAGTTAAATCAAGGCGCCCAGGTCATTCCCGAGTTCACGACAATTGTGAACGACGTTTCAATCGCTATTCCAGACGAACTCATCCAGACCGGAAGCCGAAGCTTAGCCCGTGTTCGCCAACGACTTGGTATTGGAGCTTTAATGCCAGTGTCAGGAGGCCGCCCAATAAAGCAAAAGAGCCGTCGACCGGTCTTCGAATTGGATCAAGACCTTCCTGGTGCGTTATCTGAACTCGGTCCACGACACGATAACGATCACGAAGATATCTTCGACATCAAGATCCTGCCGACTACCGAAGAAATTCAGTCCCCTCGACTGGAGTACCTCCCTTCGAACGATCCTACAAAGCACCATATTCCTGGTCTGGTGGGCTTACTTGATCGACAGTTTAGGCTTCTGCGTGAAGATACAGTTGGTCAAATGCGGGAGGCAGTGCAGATTGAGTGGCAGCGGCTCAACAAACCCGTCAATGCTCAGCCACCACCGAGGCGACAGAACAATGCCGTTCGGCATGTCATCTATCAGAACGTCGCTTTGCTTCGACCTGAATTCGATCGGAAGAGAGGGTTCCAGGTTGTGGCTGAGTTTGACCAACCTCCCGCACTGAAGCGGAAAGGAGCCAAGGAGCGGGAAGAATGGTGGAGGAATACCAAACAGCTACAGATCGATGCTTTTGTATGCCTTGTCTCTTCCACAGGTCGTGCTATCTTCTTCTCTGTTTGCGATCCTACTCCGACGCCTCCGCCAAAGAGAAAAAATGAGGACGAAGAAAGTGAAGTTCAAATGGCCGGATATAGGAGAGCCTACGACGAGCGACCGAATCTTTTCAAGCATGCGGACCGAGCCACTTTAATGCTTAGCCCGGTGGATGATAATTCGGAAGATATCACTTGGATCAACAGTCACCTCGGAAAGGCTCAGAAGCTACGACGGTCGCTTGTCGAGTTCCCAGGGATTCTGCTACCGTCCTTCCGACCGACACTGCAAGCACTTCAAAAAATGAGCCGCACCCGTGATCTTCCTTTCACTCAATTTATCGCCCCCGATACACAATATGCAGGAGACGTCGACATACCTGCCCCTGCGTACTCTCGCACGCCTGGTTTCTCCTTTAATTTGGAGACTCTGGCTGGAGGAGAGCAGCTGAGACTTACACCCGGACAACCTTTCAACTATACCAAACTCCGCGAGAAATCCACACTCGACGATGCCCAGCAGCTGTCGACCATAAATGCTTTAAGAAGTTGTCTTGCGCTGATCCAAGGTCCACCTGGCACCGGCAAGAGCTACACCGGTGTCGCTATCATTAACGCCTTACTGAAAAATCGCAATTCAGCTAAGCTCGGGCCAATCATTTGTGTATGCTACACAAACCACGCTCTCGACCAACTTCTTGAGCATCTGGTTAAAGACGGCGTGAAGCAGCTTATCCGTTTAGGATCGAGGTCAAAATCGGAGCTCCTCCAGGGAATGAATCTCCACCACATATCGAAGGAAATCAGGCCCACAAAGGTCGAAGGCCAAGAGAAATATGAACTTTATGCAAACTTAGATATCGTTCTTGATGAGATCGAGGAGCTCATGCCAGGCCTCAGGGATCCAGCCCTCTGGAGTAATATCAAAGAATATCTCGAAAACCACCACTATGGTCACTTCATGCAACTTTTCGGACGTGGAGTTGACCAAGATGGATTCCAGGAGGTACGCGGTAGGAAGTTCAATATCCTGAATAGTTGGCTCAAAGGAGCACCCAAGCGCATTACTTCAACTCGTCCAATTCCGGAGCTTCTCAGCATTAATTTAAAGGAGATGTCTGGCTCCGAGCGATCGGCTTTGCACAGGCACTGGGTCCAACAAAACACCATGGAACTCACCCGCCGTTTCCTACACGTTCTCGACTCATATCGCCACATCAATGCTTCGCTCAAAAAGTGCCACCAGGAGCTAGACCTGCGTTGCCTACTTGGCGCGCACATCATCGGTGTTACAACCACAGGCCTGGCACAAAATTTAGACATCCTCCGCCGAGTGCGAGCAAAGGTGGTGGTGTTTGAAGAGGCAGGAGAGGTATTGGAGGCGCATACCCTCACCGCACTCCTGCCTTCCGTCGAGCATGCCATTCTTATTGGGGATCACGAGCAGCTAAGGCCCCAGATCAACAACTACGAATTCCAACACGACAATCCCAGGGGTGAAAAATTCTCTTTGGATATCTCGCTTTTCGAACGACTGGTCCATCCTCAATCTGGTTATCCGCGGCTTCCTTACAGTTCGCTGGAGGTCCAGCGTCGGATGTATCCATCGATCGCGGAGCTGATAAGGTCCACGCTCTATCCTAAATTGCAAGATCACCCATCAGTATCCGCGTATCCAGAAGTCGACGGAATGCGGAAACGTCTCTTCTGGCTCGATCACAACAAGAGGGAAGATGCTTCCCCCTCGGACACAGCGCAGTCATTTTCCAAGACTAATGCTTGGGAAATAGAGATGACAGCTGCTCTGGTCTCCCATCTCGTCCGCCAAGGAACCTACCGGAACGAAGATATTGCAGTCCTGACTCCTTATCTGGGACAGTTGCAGAAGCTCAAACAGCGCCTACGATCCTCCTTCGCGATCGTGGTCGGTGACCGAGATCTTGAAGATTTGGAGGCGAAGGGACTGGAGGATGACAGTGAAGAAGAGACGACTGCAAATCAGGCTAATGTTCGCAAGACAACGTTGCTGGACGCTTTGAGGATCGCTAGCGTGGACAATTTCCAGGGAGAAGAGGCGAAAGTCATCGTCATCTCATTGGTCCGAAGTAACGATGAAAGGAAGTGTGGATTTCTAAAGACCTCGAATCGCATTAACGTCTTGCTAAGCCGCGCTCGCCACGGAATGTATATAATCGGCAACACAGACACCGCACGCCCCATTCCCATGTGGGACAAGGTTATCACCATGCTCAAGCAGGAGGGAAACATTGGTAACGCTCTAGCGCTATGCTGCCCCCGACATAAGGAAACCGAAATTGTGGTGTCGGAGCCTGACGATTTCTCGATCTCGTCACCCGAAGGTGGCTGTAACAGAAAATGCATCTCACGACTTCGATGCGGACATGCCTGTATCAATAAGTGTCATTCGGAGCCGCTGCATGATGCTGTTCGGTGCCTGGAGCGCTGCCAGAGGACAAAAACGGGCTGTGACCATCCTTGCCCGAAGGTTTGCGGAGACCCGTGCGATCTGAAATGTCAGATCCAGTTACCGAATATCGTCTTACCTTGCGGGCACGTTAAAAGTAGCTTGGCATGTCACCTTGCACAGGCCCCGGAAATTGTTCAGTGCCACGTCTTGGTTGACGCCGTTGTGCCAGATTGTAAGCATGCTGTAAAGGTTCGTTGCTGCGAATTGCCACTTGCATCAAATCACGCATGCCACGCTACATGTGGAGCCGCTCTCAGGTGTGGCCATGGCTGTAAACGTGTTTGCAAAGATTGCAAACCAAGAGATGAAGACGGCCATATCGCGAACATTGATCACGGGATCTGCATGGCTCGATGTGGTAGACAGTACTCCACCTGCAGCCATGCTTGTTCAGAGAAATGCCATGGGGACAAGCCATGTCAGCTCTGCTTGAAGCCGTGTGAGGTTCGATGCAGTCACTCTCGCTGCAGCAAGAAGTGCCACGAGCCTTGTGTTCCTTGCGTCGAGAACTGCTCTTGGTCTTGTCCACATCGCGGCGCATGCAAATTGCCATGTGCGGTACCTTGTGACCTGCTTCCGTGTTCCAAACGCTGCTCGTTGACTCTCAGTTGTGGCCACAAGTGTCCCTCAGTCTGCGGCGAGGTATGTCCAGAGCCCCGATATTGTCAAAAATGCGCCGACAAGTCGGTAAAGGATATGATGGTTGATTATATTATGGGATCCACCTACGCCGAGATCGATCTAGACGACAATCCTTGTATAGTACCATCTTGTGGCCACATCCTCACTTTGGAAAGCATGGATGGCCACATGGACATCGCAAAATACTATACTGTCTCTGAAGATACCGGTTCTGAGAACCCGATTATCGGACTAAAGTCGGGTTCGGTTCCATTCTCGACCTCGGAGCTGAAAAACTGCCCTATGTGCCGTAGCCCTCTTCGCAATATCAACAGATACGGCCGCATAGTTCGACGAGCCTGGATCGACGAGGCGACTAAGAAATTCATTGTCTGGGCAAACGCCCAATTTGTCCCTTTGGCCTCCAGAATGGAACAGGCGGAGGCCAAATTTCGAGAGCCCGTCACTGAAAAATCAACCCCCGAATTTCCGCTATTTAGAAAGGCCGAGCTATCTTTCGCCCTTGATAGGCTTTCCCTCAAGCAAATTGAGGTGATCGGTTCTCGCGATCAGCAAATAAAGATAGTTTTCAAGGCCTGCAACTCGATTGCTAGATACAAGGATATATCATGGCTCCGCAAAGACATTAAAAGGTTCCTCAAGGAAGTTGATGAAGCAGAACAGCCTATTAGCCGCATTCATGATCTCGTACAAGACGCACGTAAACATCGTGGTGTCAACACCGAAATCATTGACTTGCCTTCCGTTCTTCAAGTCCACAACAGGCTCCTAACAACAGTGCTACTCCTCCGTTGCGACTACGCCATACTCTCCGATTTCGTCACTCACGGCTACACCATGGCTTCAGGCGGAAATCTTGAGAACCTATGTTTCAACCTTGCCGCCAATCGAAAAGATTGCGAGAATCTAATGCAGGAGTCGCGATCCCGGCAGCAACCGGCTTACGAAGTGGAGGGTCTCCTGTACTCAGCCCGCTTCGTCGCCCTTGAGCGCAGCCGCTCTGCCAGCCTCTCAGACGCAGACACGGCCGCGCTCGTCGACAGCGCCCGCGACCAACTCCACCTCGCTCGCATCATCTGCAACACCAACCCGGGTCAAACAGCCGGCATGTCGGAGGAAGTGTCCGTAGTGGAGAAAATGCTGCGCGACTCGACATTCTACGCGCCGGTGACGAATGCGGAGAAGGCGGCTGTGTACGCTGCCATGGCGCAGAGCTTTCAGGGTACAGGCCACTGGTACTACTGCGCCAATGGGCATCCGTTCACTGTGGGCGATTGCGGCATGCCGATGGAGACGGCCAGGTGTCCCCAGTGTGGGGCTACTGTGGGTGGGACTCACCATCGACCTGCAGACGGAGTTAGGCGGGCAGAAGACTTGGAAGCGGAGTTTGGGAGGCGAGGGCGGTAGATCTCGTTAGATGCTGGAAGGTTTATCAGTGATAGGAAGCCGATGCGGCGTTCTTGTTCCAATTAAAAAAGGGAGGGAAATCGCTTGACCGGTGTCAGTATGCCGCGATAAGTGGGGTGGCAGTAGAGGAGGAAGACTGACTTGGAAGGCAGCCCACAATAGCCAAGGTAAGGTAGGCGATGGAGTCAGGGACAACTCTAAATACGGCGTCACAGCGCTAATGGTGAGGGTGAGGGAGAGACACAAAAGTGCAGTGTAATGTTTCCTTTCCAAGGATAAAGGCTTCATGTGAGCACCCGCAATCTGCATATACAACAGCTCTTTGCAGCTGTCAAGGCAAATCATAAGCGCAGCTTCATCGGAGTCACTGAGACGGCTGGCTTCACATTCGATCGTCGATTTAGTCTTCAATAGCACTTGATGGAAGAGCAGTAGATCCCTCGCAAATTCCCGACAAGCCCCCGGGGCTTGCTTGAGCTCATCGTAAAGAACATACGCCAAACGCGCACATCCATAGATGTCTGACACGCTGATGCCGAAAATCATTGTCAAGCCTAGTAATTAGCTCCTTTGTTACGCATAGACACTGTCAAACGTGTCTAGATCATTCCATACAGGTTCTAGCGTCTTTCTATACTTTATGACCTGCTATATATATAGAGCCACTATATTCCTTCTATCTAATATTTCATAGCTATTCTTTATTAGCTATAAGATCTTAAACCTTATAGATTCTACTTATAGATTAATATACTTTCTATTATTCTTCGCTATACCGTTTAAGAGATTATAAGATCTAGATTAATCTAGAAGAATAGAATCTAATTATTTATTATTAGATTAATATCTAAAATACTCTTTTTAAGTATTATACTTTTAAGATAACTGCTATCTTTTCTTCTATTACTTAAAATATCTAACTTCGGCTAGAAAAAACAAAGCTAAGATTAAAAAAATATAGAGAATATAGAGAGACTTATAAAATAATTTTCTATACCCTTATCTAAAGCTATTAAATAGCTTACTACTAATAAAAGAATTATTACGGTTTAGCTAGATCTTTTCTACTAGTTCTTATCTAGCCTTCTCCGCTAGCGCCTTAGTACTATTTATAACTTCTTAATATTTTTCTAGCTAGCTATTCTTTCTTCTTTATAGCTAGAATTCTATTTATATTAAATATCTACACTATTATTCTAATCTAACGTCTACTTCCTAATAAGAATCGCCGTTTATAAAAACTATGTGTTAGGGAGTAGACGTTGAATCAGAATATAAGTATATAAGTATTCAATATAAATAGAATTCTAGCTATAAGAAAGAAAGAATAGCTAGCTAGAAGAATATTAAGAAGTTACAAATAGTGCCAAGGCGCTAGCGGAGAAGGCTAGGCAAGAACTAGTAGGGAAGGCCTAGCTAAATCGTAACACTATATTATCGTCTTTTATCTTTTAATAAATAATATTAGTATTTCTATACTAGACGATATTAAGAATTAGAACTATTAGTATAATACTCTACTAGATATATATAAAATAGCTAATATTAACTAAATTCTTATTAATAATAACGCTCTATTAATTAGAAAGAATAAAGAGACTATAAAAAATTTAATAAACGCTCTATCTATTAAAAGATAACTAATAAATATATTACTAATATTATTAGATCTTCGTTAAAGTCTAGAGAATTAGTTTATATTACTAATCTTTTTAACTACTATCTTATAATTAATAAGCTTTAGAGGCTCTACTAGTCGGAAAGGTATGGGATATTTTTAATATAGTCGTTTTCAACTTTTTTTTTAAATTTTTACTTTTCTTTAAAATTTAATATATCTATAATCTATTAATAGAATTTTATAATTCTTTAAGATTTCGCTAGCGTTTTATCTATATCTTTAGAATATAAAAAATATTACGTAATATATGTATAAAATACCGGTTCGGTATGGGATATTTGCTGGTATAGTACGGGATGGTATTCGATTTTTACCTAAATCCCATACTGAATCCCATACCTTTCCGGCCAGTATAAATAGGGGATTCGAACCGCTTATCTAGCCAGGCCAGTCCTACGCTAAATAGTTAAAAAAGACCTAATTTTCTAACTGCACTAAACGGCCTCGAATAATAGATACGAACTATTTAGATACATGTAGTGTAATTGGGTAAGCATACCAAAAAAAGCCATATCACGTGATTGCCAAGCTTTCCACCCCTGGGAAGCCCGCGACCCCAGCACATATTACTGGAATGGCCTGGTGTCTCCTGCCTCTCTAAGGCCCTGCCTAAGGCTTCTGCAGCTAGGGGTCTCGCCTAGCTGACGGCCTGACGAGGCGACACTGTGACGGTTTGGGTCGGTAAGTAGCAAAGAGTCATCTGCGGCCCATCTGTCACCCGCATCCACCACAGGAGCCAGCTCATATGTGTTGCTACGTATCAGACGTAGCACCGGTCTGTCCTTGTTTAGCATCACTCGAAGGCCTCCAATCTCTCGATCCCCATCGTTGCCTTTCCACGACTGTACGAGCCCTGGTAATTCTCCAACGTTGTTGGCCGTCGCCCCGAGGATTGCCGCGAGGATTGCGGATTTTGTATCTAGACAATTGAAAAGGGGCAGGCTCTTCCAAAATCTTGTCCTTCGAGCTTCATATCCGAACAGAACCAGGTTTGCCAGATTGAGAGCCCAGGTCACGTAAGCGTACACAGGTAGGCCAAGCCGGACTACTTGAATTTGCACTGTCGAATCGGCGGGACGAGTTTCGTTGTAGATTAGGAGCTGCGATGCCCCAATTGCTCCAAAATAGTCATCAATGAGCATTTCCAGGGATTCAGCCAGGGCGGTGAGGTTGTCATTATGTGTGGCTATCGTATGATTTTCGCGATCACGGACTGCATTCATGTTGGTAGTCAAGGCATCGCCCAATATCCCGGTATACATTGTGGTCAGTATCTGTGATACGAAGCTAACTCCCATGAATGCATTGTTGATAAGCCCTCCCGTGTTATCAATGTCGATAGTGTGTTCCGTCATGGGAGTGACCGAGATGTTTTGAGCCAGTTCGTCGACGGCCACGTGAAAGAGTGTCGGGGTAAAAGTAGCTTTGCACTGAATGTTGTTTAAATAAGAATAAAACCTTCCTCCTAGGAATCCATAAAGGTATGCAGTGTCGTTTGCCACGCTTGCCAATGCAACGGCCGTTTGGTCATCATTGATTGATATCGTGGTGAATCCTGGCCAATCTCCCGTTGGAAGAGATCCAAGTGCTTGCAAGACCACGACGCTTCCTGTGGAGAGTTGAACTTCGTCAAGTACCTCAAATCGGAGGTCGCTTGACGCGTTGTAGGTACATTTAACGGCCGAATTGTATCCACTTTCCCAGAACGAAAATCGGTTGACCCTCGGCAGATACTCTCGACCTTCCAAGCCAGTCATTATTGGTGAGCCAAGCAGGCCCACAGCAGAAGCAACCCCGTACGATCGACCGTAGAACGAGAACTGAGGGCTATCAATCTTCTTATGTGAAGCAATCGACGAGTTTCGACTTGAGCTGCCATGTACAGAATCTAGGAGGACTCCTGGTAGGACTAAAGAGCATTCCGTATCAGCGATAGTTCAAGAAAGATGACAGGAATGTATGCCCACATTTCCATGGTATGTTGGACACAGTACTCTGCTTTGTAGTACTAACATCGAAGCTGCAGACTACTGCAGGGTGGCAGGGATCACCCCATATAGCACGCGAGTTTGTGCTATAAGATGGAACGCTGAAAGTGCCAGACACGTTGGTTGTGGTAATTACTGGGGTAATGACACCAGCCCAAATTGCACCAGGTACCTGGACCACTAGCGACCAAAAGAGTGCGACTAGGAGGAATCCAATAGGCAAGTTCAAATCAAGCTGCCTGGCGTTCAGTGCCTGTCGTAATTTAAGTGTATCAAGTGAAAGTGGACATGAGAGTATTTGGATGTTTGTCCTGAAGGAGATTAAGCTACTAAGAGCGAAGATCTGAAGTGCAGCAAGGGCCATGGAGATAAGGTGAACAAAGATCTGTATGGTCGCTCGCGACGATAGAGTCCAGCGAAGAAGAGGACCCGTAGTGTATGCCTGCCGGAAAGATAGGATAGCGATAGTAGAGCTCACTGCTGATGTAATAATAAGAGCTAAAATAACGAAGACCTTAACTCGAACTTTCTTATGAGCTTCATGCTTAGCCATCATTCCTTTCACGAAAACTGCAGCGGCTGGTCAGTACTAGAATAACTAAGACCAATGCCTTATTACCCACCCTTTTAGCAGTCTGCTAAATGCATCTAAGAAAGGAGCCTACATAGTAGAATACATATCCAATTATTGCCGACTGCAGAATAAACGGGCTGTATCACTAGAACGACACTACTGCGGTATCCTAGTCTGCGCAGGTAGGTAGACACGCAATGCAGTGCCAGCCGGGGGCCTCCTTTAGAGGCTAGGCCAACGATCCAATTTCATTCGCCAGTTGTGGCTCACCACTGCTGCTTGGCTTAATACCAGCGGCTTCGTGCCAATTCACCGTATTACGGCCGAGCGGCGATCCATCTTGAAATGGCCAGACAAACGCATAGGAAATCCGGAGCGGCTCGTGATAAGTGATGAGGTGTTCCCTTCATTGGTCGTGTGGCAGCAGTCCCTGTATCCGGGTACAACCTCGGCAAGGGTGAAAAAATCTCGGCGGGGGCGAGTCTTGCATATGCCTATCACCACACGAATGCAGATCAGCTGAGCGGTAATGGAAAAAACGATTGACGGACGGAGATCAAGGGTGTCCTGAGGAGCTGATTCGAGCGAAGAGGTGCTTCAACAAGGTGAACAAGGCAAACATGTCCGAGCTCAGCTGCAGGGCGTCCGATAAGGTACGACATATCGGTAAAGCTTGGTTGGTGCAGACTACTGTTGCTCTCTTGACAGAGACAGCGAGGAAACAAAGGTGCACAGCGGACGAGCACAAAGAGAGCATGAGGGGAAATGCAGAGAGGGAGCAAGAGGGGGCAGTGCGCAGGAGGCGCAGCTGAAAGTGGCTGCCCTAGCCTTCGGCTTGAGCTGCTACGGTGTTCGATCGGTACCAATGGTTTTTTATTCTGATCCCCCATCAATAATGCTCTATGCCAGGACTAATATTTCTCTCATTGGTTCTATTTTTTCAAGCTGCTCATCACTTGTCGTCACGAAAAGTCCAGGATCTCGTACGATCTGAAGAGAGCTACGGAACACGAAGTATGGATCGCATTTAGGAGCCTCGTTCAGTGCAGCCTCGCCCATCTCAGAATGTTATTTTCTGTCTTCCTCTCGTTCTCTGTGCCCATATCGCGGCAGGGTAGCCGTGTGAGCAGAGGGTGACGCGGAAGAGATGCCCGATATCATTTCGAATCTTCAAATGGTCCATAGCCAATGCTCCCAATGGTCCGGACGGTCCGTCCAACAGCCTTGGTCCGTCAAAATACTACCTTGTCAAAAAACTTCTCTGAAGTCCGCTAATATCAGCCACGAGACCGCTTTCAGGGAAAGAATCGGAGCTGGAGGCGGGACTAGAAGCTCGTTGTCCACTGTGACGGAAAACCCTTTGTTCAATTTCGCCTTCTGCGAGGATAAGTCTCATTCTAATCTCTTCCTGCATCTTCTTGACAACCCGTTTGGCGATGTGTATGGGACAATGCGGAGGTAGTGCTGTCCTGAAGATACGGTTTGAGCCTCCTCGTCCGTGTAAAAGTTTGCATTCTGAAAGGGTAATGTAACAGGATAAACAGCATGGCTGAGATGTCTCTATGTATACGCTTTTTGTCGAAGGCTATTCTATATCAGTAGGCTTATTTGAGAATTGAGGAGTAAAAATACTTACATCTCTTGCGTACTCGATTGCAAACTGACTTTCGCAGTGACGTGTGCCGCTGAATGAATATTCCCAGTCAGAAACAAGACTTGAAATCGACAGCGAGGTAAGTGAGCGCGATGTAGAGACCTCAGCTTCTGAAGCTTTCTCAGCCAGAAATTCGAGATTCTTGATTGTTTTGGCCGGATCTTGGTGACCTGGCATATTTGTGTCAAGATATAGCTCCTTGATCGTGGACTTCCAATCCTGCATGGTACCGGATGGCGTACGACAGACGGGTATATTGATTTTTTCGACGATGCTTTGAAGCATTTCTTGGTTCCTCGGCTCATCTGCGAACCGAACCAGATTGTTGAAAGCATACCAACCCTTCGCGGTGTTCTGTAGCCAGGCTATACATCCCGCAAGCCATAGTTCTTGAGATCCTTCTGGGAAAGCCGCAGGATCAAAATCATCAAAACCGTCCTGGTCCTCCTGAGAATCGTACGCGTCATCCATGTCGTCCACTTCTTGTGAATTAGAAACGTTGACAGGATCTAAGTCTTCATTCCAGAAAGCGGGGTGTTGAGGGTGAGATTGGATGGATCTTGATTAGAGCTCCAATCTCCTCCAGGTATGATGGTGGTACCTTTTTCGATTTCGATGCATTCTTTGAGACCTTTCTGGTAGGTACGGAGTAGAAAATTGCCATCAAAGATACCTCGATAAAGATCTTGGGTAGCAGTAATATAGCTGATCAATAAGTCGGTTGTGACTTTTGGATTCGAAGTGCCACTCTTGGTCAGAGCAGTGATTGCCATTGCGGACCAGTCTTGAGCGTCTTTGAGGGCCTGACCCAAAGTGATATGGTAGAACTGAGCGACTTGCCAATCGACGCGCTCCTCTTCTATGGCATCTTTAGCCATTCGAAAATACTCCATCGCAAGTCTTTCCCTGCTCTTCCAATGCTCCTTAGCTTGGTTCTCACCAAGTTCGTTCTGCAGTTGGTCATAGTCGCGCGGGTCCGTAAAGATCGCAGCGAATTCCTCAAGGAAATCCAAGAGCTGTTTTTTCGTGTGACGTTTGATGGTTGTTATCGGCCAATTTTTTTTCGAGCTTGCAATAGTCCTGCTAGATAGATCCGTATCTTGAAGGAATTTGTCGAACGCTATGTATCGAAGATAGGGACGTTTGGTTTGTTTGCCTACAAAGTAGCGTTTTGACCACTTTTCGATTCCCATGCATACGGTGTAGTATAAGAATGCTGCCTTCGAATCGAAGGACCTCGTTCCTAAGCAGTTACGAAGTAAATTTATCGTGTCCATGACGTGTATGTGAAAGGGAATGGTTCTTCTCTTCGCGCGGCTCTCCTTGGACTCTATTCTCCCAAACCACTTGACGATATAGATGAGAACACCCTCCTGTGACCAATTGTCAAGTGCCATTGCTTCAAGTGGTTGTTCAGAAGATACGGAAGGCTCGACACTGTTTTTGGTATTCGTATGAGCTCCGTTGCCAGACACATCGCCTATACCATCATCATTTCCATCATCGCTTCCACCATCGACTACGTCACCAGCGGTCGTTGCTACCGCAGTTTCTTTCACTTTTCCATCCGCCAATTTTACAACGAACGCAACGTCCTCTCCAGCTTTACGCACTAAGAGTCGACTGATGTAGCGGACTATGTTGAAACCCTCGTCTCTCTTCTTATTCGGATTTTCGCGACGTTTTGCATGTAGGTGGGGATGAAGCTTTTCTTCATATAGTATTTCTCCTAAGCAGGTGAGAGACCGAAGCTTGTAATCTAGCTTACTGACATAGGAACAGCTATTGTCCGGCTCATCCTCTTTGGCGGGAGCCATGGTGTGTGCAAGAGCGGGTGAAGGTATAAAGGCATAAAGGCTAAGAAGGGGAGACTGCTCAATGTTCCGATCAGAATGAAGTACTATTGTATCGTTGAAAACCCCGAATAGAATATCTCTATAGAATGATGAGAATGTTAGCCAGATGATGCAGGAGACGCTGCATTTACGTCAGTACTTAGAGGCTTAATTGACTAAGAACTGGTTAACTTCGTACGACTTGACGAGGATGTTGCGGTTTTGTAGAGAAAATCAGACTTTTCTCGGCTATCTCTTACTTCAAAAGCACCACACGATGTCACCAGTTGGCAACTACAGTGAGGAACCCTTGCTAAGGAAGGTGAGGAGAGTGACCGCTAGAAGATTTTCTAGGGAGGATAGTAGGCTACCTTACGGAGTAGTGTTGTATCATCTGCCGCTCGGCAAAGTTGCCTATTTGAACACTTGGCCACTCAAATTCCGCTCGAGGGGTCTCAAATCAACGATCTACAACATAGAGTATCCCTTTGGCTCTCACTTCTAACATACCACATAAAGGTTTCTGACGTGGCTATGCGGCTGTCGGTTCGAGATTTGCTCGGGTCTGTGCATCATTAAGGCTTTCGTTGAGAGCGACCTTCCCAACGACGCCTTCTGTGACTGATACAAACGTCCAGCTTCGCACTTCCTAAAATCACATTCTTTGCCCTAAATCTCAAGCCACTATGGTATGTGTTCGTCCTTGGGTGGTCAGTTCCACCTTCTAATCGCAGATGCGTTCATTGCCGCCAAATCAGAGCCTATCGCGTCGCAGAGCATACAGGGCAGAGCAGCCATAAACGACACGGCCATCACGCCTCATTTGCTGTAACACAATGCAGACGAGCGGTTACCTTTGTTCACGGAACAAAGCCACTCAGCAATGTCTCGAAGCTGCGTATACACAAACATGACCTCTGCCCTTGTTGAATTCAGAACATATATGATGGACTCAAATTTGCCAGACTTTTGCTTACTTAGAAATTTCGAAGATTTGGCAGATTTGAGCCTCCTTACGCACAATCAACAATAACGCTGCGTAATATATAGAAAGTTCATGCATAAGAGTACCAGATATGCTCTTTTAATTGCAGCTTACTAGACGTTTAGAACAGCCCTGGTTATCGTTCTACAATAGGATTCTTTAATTTCCCGATTCTTTTGCCCTTGGCCAAAGAAAAACTTCTGCCAAGGCGTCCCCAACCTCCCGCCAACGGTTTTGCAATAAGGACACAGCTATTGTGTTCTCATCTAGGAAGAGCCTAACTTGGGGAAAGTTATACGTCGCATGCAATTCCTTCTTTTGCCCGCCTTCGTTTGACCCAGACCCTTTCGATAATATAGACTTGATACCCGCAGAAACACTTGCTATACCAGAGGGTTAGCGCCACCGACCATTGTTTCAAGAGATTTTGCTGAGAAAGCATTATTGACAACGGAGGTCTGGAACCCGGAAAAATCCCGCTACCTGATCGGGGATGTTCGCCGGACAAAGGACCAAATCAGACCTTCGAAGGTCGATGTCGGCCATTCATACCACCCACGCTATTTACGTCCTAAAAATGTAACATACGCGTCATTGCCAGGTTGCTGGGTTCAACATTTTGGGGAACAATCTATCACATTTCAGGGAATGAAGTTATTTCATTTGCGGGTATCCGCCGAGTTTGGACGGATTCATGATAACGGAAGTCTAACAACAGGTGGTTCGATACGCTTCTGGGGCTCAAGACACTGTCTTGTACGACATGGCTGTAGATATTGCTGATGGATCAAGCGACAATCGCCGAAGATAAGCGAGTATACGAAACATAGAGTCCTAAAAGAGATGACTTGCTAATTTTATGTAGCTTAAAATACTGTGTCCTACGCAATGAGTGCATATCTACCTGCCCAATCAAGCAATATTCGCCGAAATTGGAAGGATGGCTTGATAGGCTTACGCACCTCACTTCCCTGTGGCGTACCTCCATAATGTCACGCAAAGCTACACGATTGATTCTATTGAGATAGCTGACGTTCAGTGGCTAGCTGAGAGGATGTTCCAATTAGAAGAAGACTAGTCTCAGCTGGCTAGATTGTTCTTCCAGTACGATCTACACGCTCGGTGGCTATTTGATATGGATTCCAAAGTTCACGAGGCCAATCTAGGCCTACATTTGTCGGTGAAAGTCATAAAGAGCGGATTTCGCTCGACTAAAACAGCAGTGACTCTCGGCAAAAATATTCGATCATCTCTGTTTCGAGTAACATCTTATCCACACTCGTATTATCCTTGTTTCTATGGTTGATCTTTTCAGAAAAAGTTTAGACACCGCGATTTTGATAGTTTGATTACAAATGTCAGACCGGAATGCGTTCATAGTTGCTGAACGTATGTATATAAACCTTTACTTGGTCCTTGTCAACAATGAACCATCAGTCAGAGAAAGTTGAAGTCTCAAGTCCTTACATCGACAGCTTGAATTTCTTAAGTCTGAACCTCAAATCGAGACTGTGGATAACATATTCATCATGGGGTGGAATCAATGGGCACTTCTCCGGTTTGCCAACAAAAGCTATCAGCACAGCTTGAAGCTCAGATTCCCTAACGCCAGCCAACACTGGGGCTGGCCCTTCGAAGCCACCGGCAACATCAAAAATGATCGCAAACGAATCGAATACAGCCAAATCGAGAGCCAAACAATCCCTCCCAATGCAAATTACGCGTTCGGTCAGACAGGGAAGCAGAATGAGTGGGCCGGCATGGAGGGAACGGTTGAGGTCTATACGAAAAATGACGCCGTTGCGTCGGGACTCGGAGACAAGATTTGCAAGATGGCCTACTCTTGTCCGTGGAGCGGAAACAACAAGTGTGACATTAGCGAAGTAAATCCGGGCTGGGATGTCCAACAGTGGGGAGCTGATCTCAACGGGGATGCTTTGGGATCCGTTACCGTGGAATTAAAGAAAACTTGAGAGCGCTGGTAAGACCACTAGACTATATCTTTGCGTCATGAAGTAAGCTAACAATAGTAGGAACGGAATCGGTATGAGAGTGAAATATTGGCTGAGTGTCCATATCGTTAGTGTTGAGCTTGTTTAGGTGATAACATGCGGATATGTGTATCAAGTAATGGATAGCTTCAGGGCTTGAAGCTTGCGCAATTTCATTGACCGCAGTCACTCATTTTAAAAAATTACATGTACTACTATCTAGATTTTAAGGAGCTGTCAATCTATCTGATCTCTATTCTGCAGTAATTTTTAGTTCATTGCATTACTTCACTTATCTTTTTCTGCGTGAAAGCTATTTGTTCAAGACTACAATTTTCACCTGTGACTAGTGCAAGCCTACTTAGCTAGATCTTCTATATCGTGATGATTGCACCAGAAAAGATTGACTCAGCCATGATGAATAGAATGCGAAATCAGAAGAGAAAGCCCCTTTTCGGTATTGAATTTGAACCGAAGCGAGCACACAATGACCGACTAAAGTGCTGCATACGACTCACAACTGTCCACTAGTCTTTTTTGCTCGGAGGACATCAGTAATCAGCCCCTCAGTCAAGATTTACAAAATCGGATTAGGCAGGCCAACCAGTCAAGGGTCGAACGTTCTCTCATACTCAAAAAGGGAGCCGCAGCTTCCCTGGCAGGTCAGTCATATTTGACACTTCGACCAGACGCAATCAAAATGCCATCAAGTCCGGTGGAAAGGACCCACTTCAGCTCGCTTGAAGGGTTGCCAATGCAAGCCAACATGTCGATCCCCCCAAGCCGGCGTCAAGATCCAGCTGAAATAGGCCAATTTCAGCTCTTGTCGTCGTCAGCCATGGCCAGAATTATTAAGATTTACGAATAAAGTAGCGTACATGTTTTTGGATACTTTTGGTCGAGCCCTGATTTGCACAGATCTCGTCAAGCAACCTCGTGATATGAAAGAGAACCTTTTACAGCCTAGCGTTCTAACTATTTAGGAGATGAGGTACTTGATCTGCTGATTTGAAGCACTCGGCTTTATCCCTTGGATCTCCATACCATGATGGGGAACTCGCCTGTCTGGTACGGTGTATCCTTTTCTAAAACGAGAGCCTCTGCTTCCTTGTTAAAGCTACTGACCGCCATCGTACACGCTAGTCCGGTAGCGATACTTAATTCTGGATACCACTAAATGGCCATATGCCGAACCGTCTGTATCACAAGATTCTGTTGATTCTGAAATTTTTGGACACTTTAACGGCCACCCTACGTCAGTCGATGCTCCTAAGAAAATTATGATATGCCTCAGCAGATGCTAGCATAGGACTGGCATGTTACTTGTCCAGACGACTTGGCTTGCATGGCGTGTCCGCTTGCGTTTTACTGGTGCAAAGATGCTATAATATAGCATGCCACAAGCGATTCAGTCAGAAACGAATCATATAAGGACGTTGATTACAGCGAACCATGTGACGAGTACTTTGAGAAAGAGAAATTGTCCGGGAAATGCAGGTGCCGGTATTCCTAATCAGTTGATAACGTTCCTTTTGGACTGGGTCTTTGAAGACTCTTGATTTAGAGATTTAAAGGGGGTTTCGGTATTTATCTTACAGGAAAAGCATGGAGTAAGATCACTGCTCAAAGGTACCCAATCACCTTGCATGACGCTTGAGACACACTTGGATCTTTACTGCATCAATGTAATAATATACACTTACTCGAATTAGATATTTTGTCTTGACTTACTTGCTGTAGCCTTCCTCTTTGATTAGAATTACCTTTTGCACATCGAAAATGCTTTCAGAATACTTAGGAAAATGAGCGTTATGATAAATACTGAGCGTTTTTGAGATAATGGCAACCTCCCATGCGGTCATCACCTTCGTGTCCAAGCAAATTGCCACTGGTTGTCCGATTGAAAAGATTGTGTCTTGTTCTCTCAAATTCCAAATATAAAAACTCCAATTGAACAAACGTGACCCTACTGCGACCTACCCTTTTACTTTATTCTCCTCTATATATTCTCTTCTCTTCCAAATGTGCCCACCATTCGCTACGCTCATAGTGGGGCCACGATCAGGAGATTGTGTCCGGTCGAGAGATGGAAGGATGATAACGTTGCAGAGCAGTACAGAAGTCGCATATCGGCTTATCTCCGGGAAGGCTAAGTAAGACGTACCTAACAAAACCGGCAATATGTTGCCCATTTCGGTTAGCGGCCGCTTCGTAAGGCTGATTACCTTTTGAATCTGACAACTCAGCTTCATCAAAGTGTGAAAATTGTCAACAGACTCTGTCTGTCATGGACCCAGTCTCATTGACTGCCTCAGCTGCGGCACTTATCACCATTTGTGCCCAAGCTGTCAAGGTCTTAAAGCAGACAATCGAGACTATTCGGAATGCTAAGAGCTTCCTTCTAAGGCTCTTGAGCCAAACGGAGCGCATTCGCATTTTCCTGGAGCAACTTCGCGCCCTCACAGCACAGCTCGGACCTCGAGCTGGCATTCTTCTGAACTTCAATGATAGCGGCCCCAAAGAAACCATCAACGAGCTTCATGTTTTCGTTCAAAGTATAGCTCAGAAACCTGCGTTGATCAGGATCAAGATACTGCTGAACCAAAGTGCCGCTGATCAATTTGTTGAGAGGCTTCATCGTCATGAAGAAGAAATCATGCAGACGTTGATATCAGTTGCGGCGTAAGTCCCCAGCTGCAAACGATTGTTCTTTCGACTGAAACCGCCATCGCAGGTCCGCAGCCGTTAGGACGGAGGATGAGATCCGCCGAATACGCGAAGATGCGATTCTTCATTCTAGAATCATGGCCCCCTTTAGCTCCGAAGCACCTGTTGCCGTTGATGCGCCTGACCTTCAAGCCGATAAACTCAGGCCGAGAGTTTCAGGAATGGGTATTTCTGTGGTAGGCCCTGTGGATAGTCAGATAGAGTCTAGCACACCAAGTCACTGGGAGCCGGCCATGGATGACCGATCTTCATTGCAACTCTCAGACACGCAGACACTGGCTGAAGAAGTATATGAAGATACAATACCTCAGACCAACGATCAGAGCCATGTATCACGAATTCCGAAGGACTCTCAAGACTTCGTGCAAGATCACGACCCCGAATCAGCCATCTTTGAAGCAGATTTATTCAGCAACGACGAGAACATAGAAGAAGAGCAGCTTAGTAAGCTCCAGGTCTGGTTTGGCGATCTCTCACGTGTCGGCTTTGACCAAAGGTATCTTGGGTTGAGAGACAATCTTTCAGATGCGGCTTACTACGGCCAATTCGAGACACTGTTCCAGGTATTAGCTGATGTGGAACACGCCTATGCGCAGTCATGGGCAAACGCACCACGTCTCAGTAAGCAGTGCCTTGTCTTTGGTGTCCTATAAGCAACGATATATTCGCAGGCGTCCGATCGCCATGTCGATTGATGTGACGTAAAGTTGGTTCATTTCACAGCTCATTGACTGTGTTTCTGAAGGACTTCCCTCTATTCATCAGTAAAGCAAGCAAAGAGACTTCCTTTCAAAAAACTGAATGTTGCAAGCTTGATTCGACCGCTGATATACAGGTATCGATAGGCAGGACACCTCAGCAAGCGTCCGGATGGATCCCTCTTCATCAAGCTGTCTACATGGGAGCATCCAAGGACCACATCATCCGCCTAGTTCGGGATTTTGGCGCCCTGCGTGAGGCTTTTTCTTTAACCTCCCATGTACCTTCTATCTCCCTGCCATACTGCCACTAATCTCTTGCCTCCAGGTCTCCTCCGTACTGCCTGGACCAACTCATCCGAACTTCCTAACCGTAACATGACCGCGCTCGAGATAGCTATGGCAATTGGACGCTGGGAACTCGTTGACGTGCTCAATGCGGAAATTCTTTACCCTATTTCGCACCCCATTCTCACGACTCTACAAACACACTTCCATAACCTCATGCGCAGCAATTTGTCTGCGCGTCCGAACGAGCTTGCCGCTTTGAGGCTCCCGGATCTTATTGTACTGACAGAGATGGAAGTTCCCATGATGTGGTTCCCACTGAAATCGGAGGGACCAACAAAGAGCCGGCAGATGGAAATAAGGGATTCGGATCCCGATATTCGAAAAGAGAAGGCTCGAGAAAGGGTCAGGGTGAGAGCCGACATCTTAATATTGACTTCCCCGAGGCTGGACTGTACTAACATGGCAATGCCGCATAGGGATATCTCTATCGACTAGATGGAAAAGAGCTTCTTGTGAAGACTTTCAACATCGAACGGGAAATGGTGAAGTTATATCGGGTTTCGGAATCCGGCCACTGTGAAATCGATAACGCCATTGCTTTCCACGTATAGGTCCGTGAGCTTGCAGGAGATACCAACCAACGGTCGCTTCTCTCCCAGCACGTTCCTCCGCATTTCCATCACCTGCACCTCCATCTTCTCGAGATATGTATGGAGAAAATTCAAGAGAAGGACGGGTCACCTAGTATAAGAGATTATCTAGCGCCTAATTAGTACACTCTTTAATCAACGTTATAAGAGACCCTTTGCAGTATCTATCGCGAATAGAGACGAGGAGAGAGAGTGTGTGTATGTGTGATTTCTATATCGGAGGGGCGTTTCCGTAGCCTTATAGACTACGGGAATATATATGATTACATATCCAAGTCGATTCAAGGTCAAAATTTGAATTACCGGACACGGTTCTTCCGTCTTTAATATTCAATGCAAACTCGTATCAAAATAATTTATGATTACTGTCCTTAACCCTCTCCTGGTAAAATTTAATCAGAATTTACCCAGCATGAAGCTCAAGCATATGTGCATCTCAAGGTAACGCCAGGCATCAAGGCCAACATGGGTTCCGAAACCCAAACAAAATCCCCTCCACTCCGAGCTACCCTCTTACTTCATGCTCCTTTCTGTATTCCCTTCTCTTCCAAATATGCCCCCCCATATTCGGATCTCAAGGATAATAAGCCGCCAGCTCCCCACACTCCACGCTAGACCCATTCTGCACGCTCTCCCACTGTTTCCACGTGCGCTGCACATCGAACGCGTTCCCCCTCTGAACCTTCTCCTCATAATGCTCCCTTGACAGGAACCCAAAATGGTGCAGCGCGATGCGCGCGTGCGTCACCGGCTTGCGCGTCCACGGCAAGCTCACGCTGTCGTCGTCCGAGCCTAGCTCGCCAACGTGCCGGCTGCCGTTCTTCAGGTTGAACGTGTGCATGCCTCCGCCGTTGAAGTGGGAGGACTTGACGAAGCACTTCACGACGGTGTTGTTGTCGTCGATGGCTTCGTTGCCGGGAGAGTTGTCGAGGCATTGCCGGAAGTTGGCGCGGAGGCCGCCTGTCGGGGGCTTGTGGGTCAGGTTGGAAGCCGTGTGCATGAGCCAATTTAGAGCGATGGCGCCGACGGAGGGGTCGGGATCGAAGGTATGGAGGAAGGAGACGAGCGTTTCTTCTCGCTGCCCGTCCGGGAGAGTCGTGTGGTGGCTTGTCATGGACAGGAATTCGTCGGCGTCGAAGAAGCCAAACCATTTGTGCTGATGACCGTGCCATTCATGGCAGTGTGCGTACATGGCGTGCTGCATCGACCCTGTACGTTCGGAGCGGTTGAAGTAATGAAACGTGATGGCCGAGTCCGGTATGCCCCATTCCCCAAGGCCTTTGGCGGTGGATAAGGGCGGGTCGGTCCCGTCGTCCATAATATAGAAGCGTCGGACGCCCAGGTGGTAGTAGTGATGTTCTAGGTACTCCGGGAGGTCTTCAACCTGGTCCTTTACAGCCATGCAGAGGGCAATGTATTCCTCGTCGTCTCCGGGAACTAGAGGAGGCGTTGCGTCAGGGTAGGCCGCGCTTGAGATTGCAATACCGCAACTCCGGCGCGGGAGGCATTGTCCAATCTTATCCAGACTCAACAGATCGGACAGCCAAAAGAGCAAGATAAGAACGCATGCGGTCAAGAGAAGCTTATGGACTCGAGATGGCGGAGCCAAGAGAGACATAATGCTGCAAAAAGGCACAAGCAAGGGACGGAGAAACGGTCAACACAAGATTGCTAAAAGGAAAAGGATCAAGGGAGCGGGGTATGCTTATTCTCTGGCTCTTCCAGGAAGACCCAGGCGAGAAGATCCTCCACCATGGCATTTCTATCAATTGTCCGATTTTTCAATCGTGATGAGACCTAATTTAGTGCCATGCATCTCGCCAAGACCATTCGAATATCACCGCCTAATCCGTTGAACAGGGTGATGAGCCCTATATTAGTGCCATGCATCTCGCTAGATCTCTTCCTCTCGTATGTCACAGCCTGATCCTTTGAACGGGGTGATTGATTAGTCAGCATACTAACTGAAACCAGGCAGTGCTATTTTCAACTATCCCGGTCAGTGCAATGCAACTATGCCAGAACAAGAGTCAATAATCGTGTAAGCGTTTCTGTTGGGGACCATTGTGAATATTACAGAAAGAATAGGAGTGGGGGCAAGAATGACATGTGGGGGTGAGGAATGACAAGTGGAGGTGAAGAATGACAAGTGGGAGTGAGGAATGGGAGTAAGAGTAAGAGTAAGAGTAAGAGCAAGAGCAAGAGTGAGATCGAGATTGAGAGTGGAGCGTGAGAGTGAGTGAGATTATGAAAAGCAACAAGATTGGTGGGACAAAATCTCAACAGATTCTATACGCAAACCCGTGCTCCATGGCGTTGAGATTGATAAGAGGCTGCACATGGACGGATGAAAGATATCAGCAGGTGAGAGCAGTACTGGGTGACAAGGCCATGATCCCGAGGTGCTAAGGTGCCTCGGGTACGCGCTTACAGTGGTTTGCAAAGACCATTGGGCAAAGGTATGCACTCTGCTAGGGTATGCATAGGGCTAGGGCGGGGTTCCAGGGGCAGGGGTGAAGAAAGGCTCGGCAGGGGTAAGCACATCCTCAGCATATTCCCCTCAGCAACTCACTTTAGTATATACGTACTAGGACTGCAACCAGAACGAGTCAATGGTAGTACGTAACGATTAAATCAAGTCTACCGAGTGAAGACCACCATACAAAGGAATATGAGGAAGGAGTGCCAAGGCCAGAAGACGCTAGTCCCAAGGGGGAAATACGAGCCAAGTTCCGACCCCTCGGTCCATGAGAGGCTTTGGGGAGATTTCGGAATAGAAAGATATCCTTCTATTGCCCATACATTCACTCGATGCTGCACACTGTCCTCAACGGCTTTCGCAAATCATCATAGAGCGAATCTCGAACTCTACACTTGGCACTCGTCGTAGTGAATGATTGGAATGGCTCGCGGGTGAACAATTAGCTGTTCCCAGAATTGATGTGACATGGAGACTTGCAACTCTTATATGGGAGAGGACCAGATGCGCACTTGATTGGATGATCTGTTTGGAGGTCTATAACCAAACTGCTCGACGCCAAGATTCTAAGCATCAAGACACCGGGTAACGCCCCAAGTAGGTATCACTGAGGCAGATCTAGAATTTTGGGTCCTAGAGCGACTTTTCGCGCGTTGTGTTGGGGAACTTGAAGGACTCTTTAGGGTTTCTAAGCGGTAAAAGACCCTTGTAATTGAGCGAATTCTTGGTATATTCCTAAGCTCCTCATAGACGGGGCGGCCGATACGGATCGGCAGGCCAGCCCCTGTTTGGATGCATGTCCGCTGGAGGATGCCTCACACCCCCCTGCAACTCGCCAAAGATCTCGCTAGAATAGAAGCCCGGGTTATTCGGGTTCTCATCCCACGTCCATTGCTGCGCTTCGTGGTCCCAGTTTGGATAGTTGTCTCCTATCAGGATACCCTGTTCTCGCATATACACGCCAAATTCTTGAACGGCCGCCGCCCTGGTATTAACGAATGGGTGCTGCACTGCGTTGCCCGGTTGCCAGAAAAGTTGTTGTCCCTGGCCGCCAGGATTACAGTCGAGAACCCTCGTGCGGTGGTTTGGTCCGGGTTGAGTATTATCATCCGGATCATTCTATTGGAGAAAGACCGGTCAGCTATTTCCACAAGTAGGAATATTACCCATCGAACTCACCGTTTCTCTGTTTTCAACTACGTATTGTGGATTTTGATTGCGATCGGGGGCCACTCGTTGACCATGAAACACATGGAAGTAGGGTATCAATGGTATGTCTGGACCTTGATTATTGGGGGCAGGTGTCAATCCAAAGGTATGGAAATGGAAAACCGCAAAGATGTCTTCTCGCCATGGACCACCCGCTATCTCTGCGGTTGTGGCCTGCAAGTCGGGTCGGCCACGTATATCAAATACCACTTCCAGAATTGTATCGTCATTATTGTGTTGCCGGGCTCCATACCGAATGCGTTGCATGTAGAGAAGTGGTAAGTCATCATTGATCACGGCGTGCATCAGGGCTCCTGTTGCTGGCCATTGGTCAGGGTCTCGGATTGTAGCGCTGTTGTCCTCCTCGAATAGGCGCCTCGTGATATTCTCGATCTGGCGTTTCGAGTAGTCAAATGGGAAGTTTGACCCCTTTCGCAATTGCTGAAGCGACTCAAGGTCTCGCTTCTTTCTCTCGTAGACTGGGGGATCATCCGATCCGTCTGGTTTTGCCGTGTCAAGATTGGAGTCGTTCGGTGGATTGATGCAGACCTCGGCGGTGTCATCTGGATCTTTGAGCAGCTGACTGGACTTGTCCCAACCACAAAACATGCCGGCGAGAGCAGTTGGCGGATCGTCGTATGGGTCATTGTCAATGGCCGTTTGCAGATCTTTCGGGGCTCGGACGTTGATCTTGCTACCAATAATATCGTTATATGCTTCTATCAGCAACGAATTGAGTTGCGTTCCGAGTGGTAGGGCGGCTTGGAGGAGATGGAGTGTACTGTAGCCACCGAGGGATTTGAAATCTCGACCGGCTATTTCCTTGTCTTGTACTGAATGTTTGCCCTGTGTGAGGTCAACAAACGTTGGGACTTCGTCCTCTAGTGGAGATCCTTTGGCTTCATCCCCTCGCTTCGCTTTAGCATGTATTTGTCCATGCATCTGGACGACGGGGCAGGTATGATCATCAGCGAATGACAAAAGCTTGTTCTTGAAATCTGTGACATAGTTGTCGTTGTAAGTATGCGGAGGATCACAACATAGCGCACGCGTGCCCCCAAAGGCGCACATATTATCGGTGGCAACCAAAGTTTTTCCGGCAGGGCACTTGCCGCTACACTTAGCAGGCCGAGGGTGAGGAGGAGGGTCTTGAGCCCCTTTTGTGTACCAATCACATCCAGTGTATGGTGGCGGGTCTGTGCAGCAAAGTACTTTGAGTTGTTTTTCCCTGCGAACCAGACTTTGTCAGCGGTGATCGCAAAATCTGCGTTGTCAATCAAGGAATAGCCATTTGGGCAAATGAGGTCCAGGAGGATACACGTACAAGGTTTTGCCGAAGCCGTAAGTGTCACATTGTTGCTCATTATCGCCGGAGATTCCCCTTGCGATTTCGGTTGGTTTATCCTTGGGACATTTGTTATCGCGTTCACATCTTGGGGCAGTACCTTTCCAAACGCATTGTTTCTTGTATTGATCCGCTTGATTTGTCTTGCAGCATAAGTTTTTGTGTCCGCTGGTGCAGCCTCCTCCAGTGTCAGAAGTCAGAATCAACTCATCAGTGCCACAGCCGTTGCCGATGTTGCAAGCGGGAGCGCTACCTTTCCACCTGCATGTGGGCATGTCGGTCGATGGGCAGCAACAAGTACGCTTTTGGCCTTTTCCGCAGCCGTGACCGATGTTGACATCCCCCTTGTTTCCATTAAGCTGTTGGACGGCACCGTATCCCGAAGGGCAAGTTGGCTTCTTGGAACAGTCCGTGATATAGCACGGCCCAGCAGCTTTGAAAGGTGGTGTTCGGTCAGCAAGAGCCTTTACTTGACGCCCTGTGGCCTTTGATAAAGCTTTTGCTGCGGAAGCATCTTTGTCGTCAAGGCTTGCCGCCCACACCATTGTCCTAGTCAAACTTTAGCAACATAGCCAATTATAGTAGCTGAGTGTGTAGTACCCTCCCAAACAATGCTTGTTAGCGAAGTCGACTTTCATTTTGAAAGTTTCATCATCGTCATAGGAGACCCATTGATCTTTGTCCCACACTAGTTGTTTGACAGCAGCAGCGGTGTCGGTGGTGGCCTTTGCCCCCTTCTTGATGATTTCAAGAATCTCAGGGTAGGATAAGGTACCAACACTGTCGGTACAAGACCCAGCTTTTCCGCCTCCAGTAAATTCGCAACCAGGTTTAGTGCAATGAGGATCCTTCAAGGTGAAACCTGGAATAGTCAGCGATAAATTTCCAAGAGGGACACCTGAAATATTATACTTCTTCCATAAAAGCCTAAACCCATGACCACTTGACCTGGATCGATTTTGTTCCTCCACAAGAGCTCTAGCGCAAGTTCGATTTCCGTCAGATTTGTATGCGCTTGAACGATAGAGCCAATCGCTTTGTCCGTTGAGTCCCACGTCCCGTGAAGATCATAAGT
The DNA here is from genome assembly GCA_018257885.1 of Parmelia sp. 050094. Classification (NCBI taxonomy): domain Eukaryota; kingdom Fungi; phylum Ascomycota; class Lecanoromycetes; order Lecanorales; family Parmeliaceae; genus Parmelia; species Parmelia sp. 050094. Next base: position 63,569 of record JAEUBB010000045.1, read on the forward strand.
CATCATGTTGAACCAATCGACACTCTTCGACATCTTGACGATGTCAAAGTCCCTCAAGTACCAATAGGATGAAGGCAGTGTGATCGATAGGCCATAATGATGGCCTCCAGTCTTCAAACTCTGTTTCAAGTTTTCGAGAAATGAGACATAGTTCTTGAAGTCGCTGGGGTTCCCACTTCGCTCTTGGGCGACAGGATACTCCCTGTGGCGGAGTCAGCTTTTGGGGGAATTTTCACAAGATAGGATTACGTACCAATCAATGTCCACTCCATCGAATCCATAATTCTGCATAAAGGACAACAACGAGTTTATAAACTTGGTTTGAGCGTCTTTCGAGCCGGCTAACGCAGAGAAAGTACCATGTGTTGCTTGATCAGGATCCTAGAAAACCCTTAGCGACAATAACTTGACCGACGATAGGAAGAAAACACACGTTCATGCTCCATCCACCCACGGATATCCACACTTCCATCCCAGGATTTAGTTCTTTGAGGCTCGTTGTTCTCTTATAGAGTTCAACTTGATCGCTCGCCATTGGAGCGATAGCATAAGTCTTGGGATCGACAAATGCAAATGCGAAATTGAGATGTGTGTAAGCACTGATTGGTATTTGTTCAGGAGACATTGCTGATTTGAGCACAGTCAGTACTACATCATTCGACCAAGCTTCAATGCCTTACTATCACACTTCCGCGTATGGCTCCATCCTTCATAATAGCCAATGGTACGCTTGTTCGAAGATGTTCCCTTGCACGAGCGTGACTCAATTTTCGCGTCTCCACAGAAATCTTTAGTAGTACCGCCTTGAGGTTGTCAGCTGCGTGATCATTGAAGATGCTCTCCCTCGATAAGGCAGCTATCGAGACTCACAGAATCCAAACTTGCTGCAGCACACATTGAGTGGGCATTTCGCAGTAGTAGCCCACTGAGCGCCAAATCCAGGGTCACATTCAGATTTGTAATCACAATTCGAAATGCAGTTTCCTGCACCACAGAACTTCGGGCCTGTCCCGCATACATTCGTCTTTGAGCAACATCCAATTTTGCATGGTTTCCCAGGCCCGCAGCTGTAATCTTGGGCAATGCAGAGTGCTGCTAAGCAAGATAAAACGAGAAAGAAGAGCATTTTGATCATGGCGGCCATGACAGACGGAAAAGGGGATTTGGAAAGATTGATGTTACAAAGCCAAAGACAAGATATCCAGCATCACGAACCGATGCTACGCACCAGAATAAAAGATGTAGCAATTCGCTGTACCCAGGTATATATAAGTATATATAAGTGCAAAGAAAAGAAGAAACCAGAAAAGGGCTTGTACATCAGCGACAAGCCGAGTATACCAATGAAATGCTCAAAATATCTTCCTACTAACGTCAAATTCAATCAAGGCCCTTCGAAACGAGGACCGCGTTAGTCGTAGACGCCGCACACCAAAGGCATAGACCAAATCCTGTTGATAGCGGATCCATCCAAAAGTGAAGCCAATAAAAGCCATACCTAGCCATGGACATGCTTTGGTAGGCGCGAAACAGAAGTATTTTGGATATGCGGCGGAGTAAGGAAGTTGGGCGGCAGGATCTGGGGGGCTGAATACCGCACCAACTCTAAATTTGGTTGCTATCCGACCATTGAGGACCTCATGTCGCATTCATTCGCATCCTCTCCAAGGTCGTGTAATTGTTGGGTAAACATGGCAGCAGCATAGCCACAGATGCTGTGCATCTATGCAAGATGAAGATGAGATTATCGTCATCTTTGATCTCGATACCAAGGTATTGAAAAAGAAGCTTACTTAGCCAGTTTCATAATTACAGCCCCACTACACTAAAGAAAGCAATGCGCAACTGAGGTGCTTTCGGCAATTGATGCACAAGTATTTGTGCGCGCGTTAGTGTCATACATAAGATATAATACTCATACCCACATACAACATACAAACCTAGGTAATCTCAGCGCAGCATTAATGACACCAACGGCCAGAATTCTCTACGTAAGGTAGGCAGGTAGGTCACGAGCCCAAAGTATTTCCATTCGAGGGTAACACACATACAGATTCTAGAGGGACGATCTAACGTCTGTTTCACGCTAGATCCTTACTACGCATTCTCAGCGACGATTTAGGAACACAGGAACCTGTTGCAAAATCCTAGATCTCCAGTCAGACTAACGCTATTGACGCTGAGCTCTGGACTGAGTAGACTGTTCGGTGCATCTAGGGCCCAACCTTTGATAAGCTATTCTGGGGTTGGAAGCCTGGAACTCTCTCCCTCCATTCCCACGATGAATGCCCAACATCAATTTCCTGTATACAGAAATCCTTCAACATAGCCCATGAGCTCGAAATGTTTCCTGCTCCCAAAACTCGCAGGTCAAGGTGCTGCCGTACAGACATGGCTGCGCAGAGCTATTCCAATCCTATCATCTGTGGTGGGCTTTGTCTTGAGCCTACCGTATATGATGATGAAGTTCGTCGTGCAATCTCTCTTTGAAATTATCTCTCTTTGACATTTTTTCTTTTCTTTCTCATAGTAAACAATGGCGATGTTCGTTGCACTCAAGGTCACTGGCCTGCTTCTTGTCCTCACAAGAGCTGCTGCTGCGCAGCTTAATTCTCCGCAGACAATAAACTCTACTCAGACAAACGCTACGCAGATGAACTTTCTCGCTGCTATCGGAGGCGTCGCATTCGATAACAGTACCTCTCCGGCTTGTGTTGCAGCAATCAACTCGAGTCTGAGTTGCCCCTCACAATTCACCAACTACCCGATCTCAGATTATGCCGGTCCCTTCACTATGGAGGCTCTCGACAGCTTCTGCTCTGCAACATGTACAGCATCCATATCACAGTATCAATCTTCCGTCTACAGCAGTTGCAAGGGTTCGCGGCCTTTCCAGGAGTTCCCAGCGACTCTGGCTGCGGACAGAATGGCGGCATTTCAGCGTCGTACATGTCTGAAAGACGCGTCTACCGGTCAATATTGCCATAGTAAGTTCAAGGCTACACCGATTGAGTGTCCCTTTTCCTGCCAGTTGCCCATCATGTTTTCGCTTTTCAAGCGATGTGGTGCCTGGAACCTGTTGCTTGATCGGATTATAGCCAAAGCCAAAGTCCCAGCTGACTCGCGTGAAACCAGTCAAAAACGCCAATTGGACGGCGAACCTCCCCCAGCACGACGTCCTTCTCCAGGATCTCCCAAAGCCTTACCTATGCTCCAGCTGCCACTTGGCATTACTTCAGGCTTTACAGAGCACTCCCTATTCCAATTACGACGAAAGCTTCGTTGACCAATACCAAGCCGTTGGACAAGGTGAGAACCTCTAGTATCTCAAGAAGATATCAGTCCTAACCCAGGCTCAGTATGCGGCGTAAAACTCGAGACGACACCGATGCCATATCCATTCACAGTCACAAATCCAACAACCATTACAGTCAATCAAGGAAACTCGTCAGCCGATAATACAACCATAGCCTCATGCCTGTCTGGAAAGACAATTCCCGGATCGGGGAACCTGACCTCAACAGACATCGCAGTCGCTCACTCCGTAGCCTCATATCCACTGCGACTAATCAACGGCATCTTCACCGACGATTCCAACATCGCCTCTATGCCTCTTCTGTCAGTTTTATCCTCCTTAACCCTCATACCAGCCATCACTAACCTCCCCAGCTGTCTCCCCCAAACCTGCTCAATCCACACCGTCCGCGCGACCGACACCTGCTTCTCCCTCGCCTCCACCTCCGGCCTCTCCTACACCGACATCCTCTCCTACAACCCCCACCTCAACCACGACTGCAGCAACCTCCAACTCAACGAAGCCATCTGCGTCTCCCCGCCCGGAGGTCCCTACAACCCCATCCCCATCCCCGGCGCCGCAGTCCCGACCGCCAGCGCCACCTACGCACGCGCGACCGCGCAGCCCGCCGGTCTCCCAGCGCCCGGCACCACCCTGCACTGCGGCAGATGGATCGAGGCGCGCGACGGCGACACATGCCACCGGCTCTCGCTTCTCCACGCCATCACCGTCGCCCTCTTCAAAGCCATCAACCCCTCCCTCAACGCCGATTGCTCCAACCTCCTCCCGCACCTCTACTACTGCGTCCAGCCGACTCGAGACTGGCAATCTGCCGCGAATAATTCTTCCTCCGCCAATAGTAATACGACCGCTGCGTTCCCATCCGCTCCAATCGCGAGCGCGACCGGCGGGACGGGCGCGTGCTCGCGACACCATCAGGTGGTGAAAGGGGACACGTGCTGGCAGATAGAGCAGAGCTACGGGATAACGTTGCCGCAGTTGCAGAGTTGGAACGCGGGATTGAAGGACAATTGCAGCAATTTGATCATTGGGAATTTGTAAGTCTATAGTCGTATCCTGCGGCTTGCGAAATGAGAGACTGACAGGTTACTAGCATTTGCGTATCGGGACTGATGTCCTCCGCTACTGGTATATCTGTTATTGCGTCGGCCATGGCGACGGTTACTCCGATTGTTTATGGACGGCGTTCGGCGTACGGTGTGAAATGAATGGCAGTCTCTGAACAATGTTTGTACATTAAAAATACTGTTTATAAAGAGGCTGCGCCCTCATCTGTACATATGATAGAAACTCCATATCTCTCATGTTGACCATCCATGAATGAAAGCACGTGCCATTGCCGTCCAGCCCTCTAACTGTGCTCAAAAGAAATTTCCCCACATGCCAGCCTCGCCTCAAACCCACCAAGCCACCCTCATCTCAATCTCCTATACCGGCTCTCAACCTCCTTTCGGACCCTCTCCCTCACCTCCCTATCTCTCTCAATCCTCCCCATCCCATCATCCCAAAACCCCTTCGGCGCGTCTTCCACAGCCCTCTTACCAGCATCCAAGAGTTCACCCGGCGTATAGCCATATCTGTTCCTCGCCTGCATCCACACTCGTTCACCATCCGGAAGTCCGCGCAGCAAGGCCACGGCTTCCGTATTCACAGCGCGGTGAGCAGCAAGGTAGTGCAGCGCCGTGTTGCCGTGAACGTCTCCCTTCGCGACATCCTGTTCGCTGTTTCCAAGCAGATACCCCAGCACCTCGATCTGAGCGGCAAAGTACTCTGACGATGGCAGATCCCAGCTGAAGCGAGCTGGGATGCGGGTGAAAGGGCGAGTCAGGAGTCGTTTCGTTCTGATGATGTTGTCGCGAGCTTGTAAGTAGTTATCTGCCGGGTCGCGTCCTTCTATATATGCCATTTCGGCGCTTTCTTCGGACAGACTGCGGACTTCGTGGATGGACTCGTAGATTTCCTGGGAATGCATCTGGATGTACCTTTCGTTCAGCGGAAGGCACGCAATGTGCAGTAAAGTGTGACCTAGTGCTGTCGCCCCCGCAGCGCCTAGGGGAACGGCAGCTGAAACGCAACGTAAGAGCTCACAGTCGAGACGAGCCACGGCGAAGTGCAAGATATGTACATCGTATATCGGAGTCCTCATATTAGGGTTGGCGGGGCCAGATTGAGGAGAATGTTGGAGCAGGCGATGGAATGCCTCTTTGTTCCATGGACTACAGTAGACGATAGTAGCCATAAGAGGTATGATGCATCTCGTAGGATTGGCGAGCGGCATCGCATTTGGATTGAAACCAAGATTAAGGAGATGATCCAGCATCTTGGCATTGTTACTCCAGACAGCGGCGTGCAATGGCGTTGTTACGGCAAGACTAGAAAGTGTCGCTTCCAAAGGGATCTCTGACGATTCAGTCTCCCAAAAAGAAGTCTCAGCTCCGGCTTCGCAAAGGAGGTCAACAATAGCACAAGAGTCTCCCTGCGCTGCTTCGACAATAGCAGGTATCGCGTCACTGTACGGAATCACATTGCGCGACGGGAAATCGACGCCGGTCCAGAACCTGGCGGTACAGTCTCTGAATCGATCCTCGACTTCGTCGTCTTCGACTCTCGTGAGCTGCGGTCGGCTAATCGCGAGCAGCACGTCCTCCCTCTGGTAATAAGGCGCACTGAGAGCTGGTGGCATGTCGCCCACTTCTAGCGTTGGCCCACATCGCAGGTAGCAAGCTGCATTGTGCGAAAGGGTCCTGAGTGGCACATCATTGAGCTTGAGGCCTGTCAATAGGTGTTGGTGAACACTTTCGATGTTTTGATGGCGAATCGCTTGCAAGAGGTCGTTATCACGACTTGGTTGGTGTTCGCTCATGGCTGTTGAATCCGACTAATTTTGCAGAAATAATTTCGAGAGAATCACCTCGTGGTCATTCTTTGTACCCATGAGTAGCTAGGATTCCTGTTCCTTCTGGCTTCGTACTACTCACATAATTTGTTGGAGGATTCTGTTGGATATACGGTTCCTTCGAGTGAATCATCATATCATGTCACATGACTATGGCTCTGTCATTGGCCCATATACATGTTACGTGTAGGTTGGCATGACCAAGAGAATATACGTAGATTCGCTGGAGGGTTCCAGGGCCGTATCTGCCTCCCTAGACACTCAGTCTCGTTCCTCGGCGGCTGAGTGGGCACGATTAGCGGCCCCTCGGGCAGGTGCCTAGGCATCAGTCTCGGCTAAACCTTTTCTTATATCCCCGAAACCCCCCCTCTCCCTGCGGGGTACCACGGTACCTACGGTTTTGCAAAGAGGATATTCGTCTCAACCAACCTCGAGTGTCAATCCTGAACATCATATCTCTCCAAAACAACGTATTTCCATCGAGACGTAACATAGTGCAACGAGTTCCTCAAGCTCCTCGATGATGTTGATTCTTGGGAGTCGTACCATCTTCACTGCCACCTTTTCTGGCACCTAGCCAAGCTACCTTCGATATTTCCTTACTGCTTCCTCACGTTCGTTGTTGATACAGCGCGGACATGGCAGCTATTACTCAATCATCGCCACTGCTCGCTCTGCCACTAGAGCTGCGTATATCCATTTACAACCAGCTCCTCAACCCCGATCCTGCAAGTATCCTCACGCTCTACCACGACAGACACGGCAGACAGGCTTCCTCCGGCATCGACACCACCATCCTTCGACTTAACAAGCAGATCTACTCCGAAGCCGTTTCGATACTTTACGACACCGCTAACGTCAGACTCTACCTCGGCACGCCAGTTGTAAAGCAATGCACCGGCGGCAATTACCCTGATGACATTGATGACCCGCCCCACCTCTTCCGCACAGATAACGAGGAAGCGTTCAATTCAGCGAACAAGGTAGACTGGCGGACTGCACCACCGACGGTCGAAGGCCTGGAACGCCATCCACGGCTTGCGTCTGGTACCCCAGGCTATATCTACCCACACTGCTTCCAACGCCTCCGCAAGATCCACCTATTGACCTCGCGTCACGCGATCTGGGGCTGCAGCCGAGGTGGCAGCTACTTTTCACATAGCGGCCAGACAGTGCTGCGAATCCTTGAGCTTTTAGCCGAAGAGCAAGTTACAAAGTCATCCCTGCCGAAGCGCGTCAGAATTACTATTCAGCCGGACTGGCGTACTTTCGAAGCTCAAATGCTAATGGGGAATGGCGAGACGGATGAAAAAACGCTAGCGATAATTGGCTTGCTCAAGGCGCTTCAAAGGAGGATAGACGTTGATATTGAGGATGGCAAAGGGATGTTTCGAAGATTCTTCGGGATTGAAAATGGACGATAACGATGCTGATGTTGATGAATGGGAGAAGGTGCTCCTTGCTGAATTCATGCCGACATTTTGAAGCCTTTGCGTGGCAGATTTGGTTCCTGACAACGAGGTCGAGAATATGAAACGTGGATTATGTAAAGTGGGGGAAAGCCGAGGCGCACCACAGGTACCTTCAAGATCCGCTTGAATTGTGCTTACCCTAGGTAACAGACCGATGGCAAAGGGCACAAAAAACTGGAAATCTCGCAGCAAGTGACTATTGTTATTCGGCGCCTTTTGCGGTGGCCAAAATGATGACGTCTACGAAAGATCATACTCACTTAAGCCACTAGGTAGTAGGTACCTTACGTTGCCAGACAACAGTCTCTTCACGCTCTTCACCACCCACCAATCATCTTCAACACCTCTCAACATAACCTCACATTTCCTTATCAATGGCTGCTCCCTCCCCCACCTTCTCCACCCTCCACACCCACCTCCTCACCCTCCCTCCCCCCCTCCTCCCGCCCCCGACCCCCACCTCCAAACCCCTCACCCCCCGCATATCCTCCCTCTCCCTCCACCCAACCCTCGAAGCCGCCCTCCACCTCCTCAACAACGACCTCCCATCCGCGCACTTCCTAGTCCGCCACATGCAAGCCCCGCCCGCCCACGAAGGCATGTTCCTGCACGGCATCCTGCACCGCATCGAAGGCGACTACGACAACGCGAGAGCGTGGTACAAAAACGTGGCCGAGAGTGAGGTCTTCAGAGTCGTATGGGAGGGCGGGGAGGAAGAGGCGAGGGAGTACATTGGGAAGGTGGAGGCGTTGGTGAAGAAGGGAGAGGGTGATAGGAAGGAATTGGAGAAGGAGAGTCTGAGGGAGATTGAAGCGGTCGTTGAATACTGCAGGAAGAAATTCGGGGAGGAGGAGATGTTGGATGCGACGCAGGCGTGGGTGAGGCCGGGGGAGGACCATAGGAAGATGGGGGAGGAGATGGTGTCGGGGGGGAAGGGTCATAGGCAATTTTGAGGCGTCGAGTGCTTCTGCTGGGGTTCTCGTAAGCCGAGCAGATACAGCTTCAATTCCTATTCCAGTGCCAATTAGCTCACATGCATGTGCTTCTTATTGCCTGATTGCCAATCGGACCAAAGCTTTCATTCCACGACTGCCGTCTAATGCCCATTCGCCACTTCGCTATCATCCAGCGGCGGAATATCTGGCAGCGGTCCCTTCGGAACTACAAGCTTATCTTCCGGCTCAGCTCTGCCTTTGGCGCGAAGGTACCCATATTTATACTGTATTTTTGAGCATGTGTTAGCTCATCATCCCAAATCCACTGTCCCATCAGACAAAACGTACAGCCCAAAAGTCCACCGTATCCTTGAACGCATTCCCGTTGAGCGTCTTCCCTCCGTCCCAATACAGATTCCTTAACCACCGACTCAGTCTCGGGTAATCGTGACGTATCATCTTCAAATTACACATGAAGATGTTATAGTAAGCGACATCGAACCTGATCAACGTCGGATACAACCTGATGTCCGCTTCAGAGATGTATTCACCAAATAGGTACGGATGATGCCCCGGCTCCCCGAGATGTTTCTCCAATCGATCCAGCGACTCGAACAGCGGATACAAATTTGCTTCATAAGCGTCCGGAGTCGTCGCGAAGCCAGTCTTATACACGCCATTATTGACCGTGTTATAAACCCACTCATTCATCCCATCGATCTCCTCGCGCAAATGAACCGGGTAAAACCCACCGCCCGGTTTATTCTCTTCGCGCAGATGCTCCGGCAGCAAGCTATCAAACCCGTCGTAAAACAATCGTATAATCTCACTGCTCTCGTTATTCACAATCGTCTCCGTCTTCTTATCCCACAGCACCGGCACCGTGTAGCGTCCCTCGTACCCCGGATCCGCCTTCCTGTACAGATCCTGCAACTTCGTAAACCCATAGAGCGGATCCTTCTCAGCCGAGCCGTGGCGGCCCGTGAACAGCCATCCCTCTTTCGTCAACTCGAGACCGCAGACAATGAGCTGGATGATGGAGTCGAGGCCCTTGAGCGAGCGGACGAGGTTGGTGCGGTGGGCCCAGGGGCAGCCGTAGTTGAGGTAAAGGGCGTAGCGGTTCTTTTCCGGGGGGAAAGGAGAAGAGGGGGCGGAGGAGATGGAGGAGCGGAATTTGGAGGCTGGGCGGCGGAATTGGCCGTCTGCGTCGGCGTGCTTGTCAATGAGGTCCTGAGGACGTGGTTAGCCGGGGTACTTTGTGGAGATGTCAGATGGGGGATTCGGACTTTGTCGGGCATAGTGGGGAGAATGACTGACGAAGGGATGAAGGCTTGTTGGAAGGAGAATTGGGGTATATGTACCTACAACATAGAGCGGACTTTACGAGGGACCGGAGGATGCCAAAGCAAAGAGCGAACTCTCGGCGCATTACAAATACAACAGCGGGAGGCACGGCCCGCCAAAAACTGTACTCGTACCTAAGTACCTCCGTGCCTCCCTATCTTACTCGCGACTCCCTAAAACCTTGGTTCCATGTCAGCCTAAAGTACTTACCTAATACCTTAGCGGAGGGCTGTGGTTCTGGACTACGGTCTACCAGCGTGAACTTGATATTACGGTACTGGGACGATTCCTTAGTTCCAGAACTACTGTATAAAAACTTCTAAATATTACGTTTCAAAAAATTCATTGTGTCTTTCTATAAGTAGGATCTAAATAGTTATTTGCTTGATACTTATGCTGTATTCCTCCTCTATGCATTGTATAATCTCCACTGTAACAGCTTTTGCTTCAAGTGGCTGTGCACTTCTTATCTTACATAGTAGGTCGATTCAAAACACACGGTGACTTGTTGTTTTCCTCGATTAACTAGTATCCAAAGCGTACTGAACGAGGTCAGCTATCGTTCGCATTCCAAGACATTAGATAGATCCATAGTGATATTAATCTCTAGCTGCACGAAAATTAGCCATGGAAGCTAAACTCAAGAGTGAGATGGGGGACTTGCTATATGATTCCTGCCAGAAGGGCGAGCTGGAAGCTGTCAAGAAGACGATATCGCAGCTCAAAGCCTCAAATCCCGCCTACAAGCCTCCCTTCTCCTCAATTCTGCGCGCAGCGACAAGCAAAGACAGTGCCAACATCGTCAAGTACTGCCTCGATCACAGCACTCCCGTCACCCCCGAAGTCATGAAGATCGTCCTCATAAACCGGACCAAAGACGTATACAAATTTCTACTCGACACGAAAGCCATCGATGTCAACTACTACATTCCGTGGTTTGGCGACATACTCTCCAACGCCGCCACGCACGATGACATCGAAATGGCCACCATCTGCCTCTCCTACGGCGCGGATCCCAACGCCAATCTCGTCGACGAGCACACGAGCATCCTTGCCGCGGTCGCCGAGCTGGCTTCCGTGGGCATGGCAAGATTGTTACTCGAGCACCGTGCACGCGTGCGTGGAAGCGGCGCGATTGTCAAGGCTGCGGAGGCGGGGAAGCTGGAAATGGTGAGAGTGTTGCTGGAGGAGGGAGCCGATGTGAACGAGGTCGGGATTGAGCACCCGACTGATCCGAGGTACAAGGAGGATATGGGGACGGCATTGCATCGGGCTGTAGTGGAAGGACATGAGGAGGTGGTAAGGTTCTTGCTCGCGCGTGGAGCTGTCGTAGATTTAGAGGACCCAATGGGACGAACGCCGTTGGCTTTGGCGATAGATAAGGGGAATGATGGTATCTACAGTCTACTTAAGGAACAAAGCGAGAGGGAATGATTTTTGATGATTTTGATTTTGATTTTTTGTTCTTTTTACATATCACTTTAAGAATCAGCTCAATCATTTCTCTGACAAATTTCATAATCTATCTGCAAAGTCGAGCAATGTTTCAACCTTTGGAGGCTACTCCTGCGAGCATGCAATCTTATTCGGCTTTCTGTGGATAGATTAGTGAAGCGACATTTCAACGCCCGCGACTCATGCTAGCAGATATGGAGGTCAGTCTCCATCAGCTGCCAGACACGGTGAAAGTCTGGTTCCGGTCGATTTAAGGGGTGGATTTAGGTGTTCAAAGAGAGGATGGATGAAGGGACCGTATTCAAGGCTGTTTCGAAAATAGCAATTCTAAGCTATGAAGAGATGCTTGAGCTATGTCCGTCTATTGCGCTCCGTTCCTCGATGTCTTGAATCGTCCTTCATCTATGAAATGAATCCAGTCTTCATGAATATGCCATCCTTCCAGTCCTCAGAACTGTCCGCCTGCGCGATGGAGTTTCAACTTTGAGCCCATGAACCACAACCATGCTAGGTTGCGATGACAATCAACTCAATTCCAACCTCCCGACACTTCTCCTCTAATCGTTCCACCAAAATTGCATTCTCAGGCTCCAATCTAAACTTGAGTACTCTCAAATTGGGAATGAGCTGCGACTTTGTTCTCACAATCTCCTCGACGAGAAACGCTACGTTCTCACCATTCCAACGGTCTCGAGCATCTAGGTAAATTCGTTCGATTGAAGCCGGGAGCAGGTTTGCGAACCCGCTATAGTTAGCAATGGTCCATCTCATAAGGAGGCGGACGTCGGTCTCCAGTTCCTTCAAGGCTGTAAACTCGCGAAATGTTCCCAATCCCTCGTATCCTTCCCACCCAGATGAAAATATTCTCAGTGACTCGAGAGAATGTTTCGCGTTAGCTAGTAGGGCGGCTCGTATCCAGAAAGGCTCGAATCGGCAGAATGTCTCATCTGGCTCCTCATCCCTATAACTAAATGTCTTCGACTCCCTGCTTTCCTGTGGCTCCTCATAAATAAAGGTTTTCAACCCTTTGATGCTTTCGAGAAGCCCAAATAAAAATCTTGGATCGGGGCCACTGTTCTTGAACGTTACCTTCGTGACGTTGGAACTGCCTGGTGTGAAATGGATGTCAACGTCACTTTCCAATTTCCCCATGTGAGTGACGTGTAAATCTTGGACGAATGGCAAAGTAACGAATGTCTTGAGGCACTCGAAGTCCCCGACCCCATCACCTTGCTCATTATCTTCGAACACTGTGTTCACCGTGATAAGGCGCGTAAGGAACATTGGTTTTTCTGCCTTAGCAATGCGCTTGATCGTTTCTTGCAATATGTCCCCGCAGATTCCATAACCTAACAGTGTTACCGTGGTAACATTGGGAAGAAGCAAGAATAAAAACGCCCGTATTGGATCCTCGTCGCCTTTCCTGATCTTTTCGATCCAGCGCGAGACTTGATTCGGCGGTACGGAGCTAGTCTTTCCAATCGCTTCGATGCACAAAGCCATGATATCTTCCGAATAAGGGGCGTGATGGTAAGCACCACCATCGCCATCACGGTCACCATCATCCTTTGGCGCCCTCCATCCTGGATAATAGGAGTTGATAGAGAGGTGGGTGACATAGAGGGCGACCCGAGGCCGGAGCAGGACATTCTTGAGCAAGAACACTGGGGCACCAGCACGAGTATCATGGGTTAAATCGAATAGCGAATATTCCTTTTTGAACTTGTTGTGCTCTTCCACGAACGGACTCCCTACAGCATAGACAAGTTTCGACACGAGGGCGAAACTTTCAATATCTATAGGCTCGAGAACATTTCCCCAAATCTCCGAGAGTATCTCATTAGGAAAGTGAGAGAAATGCGCCATGGTGCAAGTAGAGTGGGAAACGATATTTAATTGTCTGACACGGGCCCTTTGTATTTTGGTTGAGGTGAGGGCGAAGTAGATCTAAGTGTCTCAAGCTGTTTCACATGAAGCTACACATCGTTAAGTTAGCTTACAATTTGAAAATCTTGTCTGGGATGGGTTTGACGTCACCTACCTAGTCGGAGTATGCGTTGAAGCAGTAGGGTTTGGCGAGAGTCTGGTCTCTGGTGAAAGCGTTGTAAGGCTACATTGACCGAAGAGAATCGAGGTGGAGCAAGTGGTGTTTCCATGAAGGAGTGATGATGGTCTTCCTTAGTCAGGTATTGTAAATGATGAAACATTGAAACTTCGACGCTAGTTCCCGTTAGCCTCACGCAAGAGATGACAACCGGAGGCTCTCTTACGCTGAATGAGGACTCGCGCTTATTTGAATCCTTGAGATATAAAATTTGAAATGCCTTGATAGTATACGAGAACGCTGAACCGTACTATAAGGCTAGATGGTCAAAGAGAGGGTTTAATCGCTGGGCTGTAGTAATCTAGTAACTTGTGGGGAGCAATTATCCGCTTGGCCTTGTCCTTTGGAAGGTCAAACACCCTACTAAGCACGGATAAGGGGAGTTCTAGAAAAGAAAGAAGGGGTTGCCAAATTGGACCCTTCAGGAGCAATTGTGTATGCAGCAGATGCAGCAGACCAGATTTTTGCTGATAACCCTCTCACCTGAGTGCCTCTTCCTTCCTTCCAACTTCCCATCTACATCACACCTGCGTTTGGACCTGGCCTGACCTCATATCCACTTCACATATTCAGGGATCTCCTCAAGATTTGGATCATGCAAACACATCAAGATGACGGCCAAGATTGAGACCACAAGTGACGCCGAAATTTTGGTCCACGCGCCAACCTGTAGATTCAGTTTCCTATTACCTCTGCTAATACGTCAATTTAGAGGTCAATCCCGAAGAAGAGCAAACCCTTGATGCTATGCGCAATAGCACTACTTGATTGCCTCTCTAACGAGATACCATCAAACAAACGTAAGCAACTACGACCACGACTGGCAAGGCTTCTGGTGACCTCAACGCCGCGCTCTCTCTCTCTACCGGAACCGGAGTCAGCCGTTGAGCCAGACAACTCTGTCATTGGAACAAGGCCTTCTTGCTTCTAGAGCGAAAAGATCATTAAAGTCGGCTTGTGCCGAGGGTGCAGATTCTGCTTCAAAGCTCAAGCGCCGCAACCAAGGCCTGATTCGGACGGCGTCTGAGAGGGCAGGTTGGAAGGCAGCCAACGACAACGCATATCATCGCAGCAAGCAAGACTACGTTGTATCCCGCTTGGCAGGCAGATCAACCAAGTCACCCACAAATGCACACTCCAGAGCGTGTTGATGTTGGAAAGCTCAATGTGTACGAGACAGACCAAAACCGGTGAATATACACGATGCCTGAACATGAAACATTTACGCCCATCGAGCTCCAGCCAGCCCCATTGTTAGCCACGCTGGTCTGATAGCGGTAGGAGGCCAAAATAAAGCCTTCAAACATAGTGTCAGACTGCGCTAAGCTCAATTGGGAATCATAGCGCTGACTATAAGCTGCAACACTGAATACGTATTTGAGTCTCAACCCGGACCGGTACACCCATCCGGTCCTTCTCCGCCCGCCGAAACGACAGCCCTACCAACACAGGCCTTCGTTCCAACCGGCAACTGCCCATGCGCAAACCATGCAAAACGCGGATCATTAGGCGTGTACTCGAAACTCCACTTTGTCAAGGCTCCGCATCCTTCTACTTGCGTCTTCAGGCCAGAACCGTCGGTGCCGAATTCTGCCAGGTCAAAGTTCTCGCCTCGAATCTCAAAGTAATCGAGAACGACTTTGTACCAGTCGCCGCAGATGTCTTCGTCCGGAGCTGCCGGAGGAGGAGGAAGAGGAGGAGGAGGAGGAGGAGGAGGAGGAGGAGGAGGAGGAGGAGGAGGAGGTGGTGGTGGTGGTGGTGGGGGAGGGGAAGGGGGGGAAGCTGCTTGAGCTTGCCTGTTGAATAGGACCGTGTTGAGATTCACGTCTGAGTGATGTGCGTAGGCCGATCCCTTGGGGTGAAAGATGCGACGCCATGCATCCGGGAGGGCAGCGACAGATGGGTCAGAGTTGTTCCTTAGACTTTCCAACGCTGCCTCGAATGCCTCTCGGCTCGCGAAGGCGTCGTTAAAGTTGGAAGGTGATTGCTGCGAGGTTGTGATACTAGCTCGCTGACTCTCATCAGGGACCAGTGCATTAAGGATCGCTAGCGGTAGGCTGTAGCTACTGTTGGAACTGCTCGCCGAGGGACCTTCACCTCCATTCCAGGGACTGAAATCGTAGTGTTAATTTGCTCCTGTATTCTTGCTAGCTGTGGGTATAGGTTGGTACGAACCTGTCACTAGCCCAGAACCATGTATTCTGGGAGGTGGGCTTCGCCAAATTCGAGTCGGCCTCAGGGTCGCAATATTGATGGCCGGTATAAGAGTCTTGGAAGCCTTCGACGTAAATCACTCCCTCATTTGCTAGTCTAAAAGCCGATCGCTTGAGCTGGAAGTTCAGGTTTCTCACGATATCATTCATACGCTTGCGAATTGCAGTGGTGAGCAGATAGTCTTGCGTCGTCCACCACCACTCCCAAGATACAGTATTGCAGCCCTCGTCGACTTCATTCCAGAAGGGCACGTATCCATTAAGGAAGAGCTGAAATGATTCAGGTGGGTTCGCGCCTCCATTGACACGGCCCTTTACCACGGTGGCCAGAAGTAGCTGATCCAATGTACCTTGGAAACCTAGATCGTCAAGCTTGCTTTCAATACCTGTCAAAACATCGTTACAGTCCTCACAATCGTCAGGTAAAATATCCACCTAAATGAGAGATTTCTGAATTTACCGGGATTCTCGGCCAGCCATGAGCTCGAATAATGCACGCGTTAATTGCGCTGGAGTCAAGTCATTACTCCAATTGTCGTCGCAAAGATAGCAAGAGAGGGTTCTACTCACGTTTCGAAGTCCAGATCATTCCCACCAGCTGTAATGACAGCTAGCTGAGGCTTTCCGAAATTATTGTAGTCTACAGGCGCGTTGTCTGAAAGCTGTACATAAGCGTAAGCCTGAGGTCACAATCAGAGGGCAAAGTAAACACTCACCTGGTTATCTGCTACGTCTTTTATTAGGTTGCCTGAGCATGCACCAAAGTTAAGCTTGCGATCCGCTGGGTTTCCAGGCCTGCCCAAGAGTAGATTTAGTGTAAACCCCATATACGTAGCATGCCTTGCGAAAATGAATGTTGGCAACTCAGGGCAAATCAGGGTAACAACCAGTGAGTGCATGCTCCTAAAAAAGGGGGTACATTTCAGGTGAAAATACGAGCAGAATACTTGACGTACGTACCATCGAGTGTCTGCATTCATTTGCATTGGATACGCCTGATTATATCGGCTGCAGCTCTGCGAATACCCTTGATAATCATCCTGACCATTTGATCCTGTCCAAAGTCAATGTCTGTGCCAACAGAGATATGACGCTTGAGGAAACCAGGCGTGAAGGGTCAGCGAGAGGTTGCAGGGAAGTACTGAATGCCGTAAAGTTCAAGGTAACTCGAAGCGTACGGAGGTCGGCACGTAATCTCTTAAACATGCCAAGACTCTGAAGATTGAATGGGTTATCTGAACAATTTGCTTAAACGTGGGGCCAAAGCCCCCTTGAAGCGACCTTAGGTCATTGTCCGACAGCGCTGTTTAGTATATTCAGGACTTACCTGCCAGCCTCCGTAGCAGAAGCTCTGAGGGTATCTTTTTTAGAGGCCGCTTCGAGGGGCTTTGGCGCTACGTTTATATATATTGTCCAGGTAACCCACCCAAATTTTAGGGAGAGCGTTGGCATATTTAATCCTCTTCGTACCAACCTCCGTAATCCTAGGCTGGCAATCAACATACTGTTACTTACCGATACCCGCAGTGAATGAATCGCCCAGAGCATCCCACTCTATGATCTCATCAGTCGACAGAGGTGTGGCGTACGGCTTGAGGCCGGCTGACAAAGAAGCAGATGATATAGCTGCAACCAAAGGAGCATCTGCTGGAGGTGAGCCTTGTGGAAGAGCATAGGATTCATGCAACAAAAGAACTAGTAGAAGCTGCCAATTCATCTTGATGAACATTGCAACTTAGAAATGAAAAAAGACAGAACTTGGAAAGGCGCGATAAGCCCTAAGCACGTACGGGAAAGGACATTGAAATATGCCGTGGGACAGTCTGAGGTGAAGATACAAAGAGAGGCGATTGTAATATATGTTTTTTTTTTGCCTCAAGATGTCCTCCTTTGCCGTGATACTATCACATTCTGGGCATAGGAAACTGTCAAAAGGAACCTACCGCTCAGCCTGATGGTGAAACGACATTTGAAGAGCTTTCATGCGCATATCCAGGCCTCGTAGTCCATTGAGCAGTAAAGCAATACGCGCCTTGAATGTGACACAGCAGAAAGAGGGCGCCATGGAACAATGAATGTCGTAAACAAAGTTCTCGTCCATCAAGCTGAAGATGGTAAGTAGCCATTGAGGGAAGCGAACGTGCCGACGAGCCAACAATGCAGGGAAGAGAAGGCACATAGTCCTAGCTATGCCAACTGTTGAGGGAAGATTTGGCCCCAAACCGTTCGCGGAGGCAGGCTAAGCAACTGGTCACGCCAATGAGCTGGAGGTATCGTGTAGTAAATCTCCCAGAGGCTGAGCGTTTCATGTGAATAGACTTGAATTGTAGGTGTTTCGTAGCAGCCTTAGTTCAAAATTTCTGGGCGCATATGGTATACTAGTCGCTGCTCAACATGAACGGCGGCAAGCCTTGGAAGCTGATTCGGCAGCCACCACCCACCATCTCTTAGGGCTGAGTTTTATGGAGTACAGCTACGTACTATACACAATTACCCATCACCATATCAGGGCCGCTTTCGCAGCTTTCTCACATGATTTCTGACAAGCACCGAAAGGAAAAAGAGAAAAATTAATCATCTTCAGTTGTCACGTGACTGAAATGCGAATCTCCGTACTTACTTGGCAACTAGCCCTCTTCCTCCCCACTGTCATGTCAACTCCTAGTGGCCGTCAAGCCCCCTTACAGTTAGTTATAGGCGCTACAGGCTCACTGGACCCCTCCGACAATCACCAAGCTGTCCCAGGAGACTCTCCAGCCTATTACGTTGGCGATCCGAGCCATGACATACTGTCCATCGAGACTCTCAACCTTGTACCTAACCCTCCAGTTGAGTAAGTTCATAGCTTCTCTACACATAGGACGACAAACATATCGTGATTCACGCACAAGGATGTGAATTGTACACTGACATCCTGCAGCAACATGAGCCTCAACCTCAAAGGGAATTTGACCTCAGACATCGGTCCTAAGCCTCGCATCAAAATCGTTGTTTCTCTGAACGGAACAGAGGGACCTAGTGTTGAGAGCGATTTGTGCTCGCAGCCCAAGATAGACATCACGCAAAACGGAACGGCCGTCTGTCCGCCAAAGCAAGGGCCAGTAGATATGTCATACAGCGTCGTCATTCCCTACTGGTGGCTGAAGAAAGGAAACTACACCGTCCGGGTAGAGATGTATGCAACCGAAGGGGCAAGGATCACATCGTTTGCGGGCACCACATGGGTAAATGGAGAGGCTGGAGAAGGCGATGGCTGGTTTTGAATTGAGCTTCAGAACGCATATTCTAGTACGGAGTATCTCGTGTAATTATATCACATAGCGCATGAAGAACGGAATACATCAATTCATAATTCTCCCTTGATTCTTGATTGATGATGCTTTGGGGTAAACTGTCTATAACGTCTTTCTCGCCTCGTCGGATAATGTCGCTCCCGAAAGATCGGGTGAGTCACCCGGACAATGCGCTTAAATTAGGGCCAAAGCCCCAATGAAGCCCTCGACGCGACCCTTCAAAGGTTCCCTCGTTCCCTTAAAGCTTTCTGCTGTAAGGTCATTATCCGACAATGCTCCTTAACCTGTCCAGGACTTTCGGTGCAGACCTCTGTACAATTCGCAACGCTCACAAGGCAAAGACCAACTCCGATTACCGGATCAAACGCAGGCTGCTGCCATAGTTCCAACGGCTGCCTATGGAAATGAAACAACATCATGACTCGTATCGGCGAGGCGCAGCGCAGGTTTCCGCCTGCGCCTCAGCCCGTTCTCCAAGGGACCAAAGGTAGCTTCTATTCATCCTAAAATCATTATTCATTTCTTAGGATCAATCCTCGACTTTTGAATCCCCTCTTCCACTTCTCACTGTCGAGATCTCACGCTGCCCACCGGCCTTCGCTACTTCCGCTCCACCATGCATACCAGGCCGACCACTCTACCCCTGCGGCCCACGACCTCCCACTCTGCCGCAACTCCTTGCTCAAGCCGTGACGCCGTCTACAAAGAGTTCTACAACAACTCCACCGCCCCTCGTATCAACAGCGATGTAGTCCTCGTCGAAGCAATCCGCAAGCAATACCCCTCCCTCCACCTCACCATCACCCCTTCTTACCAATGCAACTTCCTGGCCTATGCCGCAACTGGGCATGCCAGCGCAACTCCCATCGATGCAGATGACTTGGCAATCGAGAGCCTGAAACACAGAAAATACATGGCACCGGCCAGGAGGATGGACAGCGGCTCGGGTTTCCTATACGACGCGGTGCAATTCGGGAAATGGATGTACAAGTGGGAAGGGAGAGAATACATCTTCTACAGCATCGCTGGATCCGACGGTCTCTACAAAAACCCCATGAGCTATCTCCTCGGCTCCACGCCTACCGAAAACGATGAGCTGATGCTTGCCGCATGCGCATGGCAGAACTCCGTCCACAACTCCGTCCTCGTCTTCGATGGCGGCTACTGGCAATACAGCTCCGAACTCTGGCAAAGCATCCAGAAAGCGAGTTGGGAGGACGTCATCCTGGACGCGGAGATGAAAAAGAGCATCATTGGCGAAGTGACCAAGTTCTTCGACTCCGAAGACCGATACAAGAAGCTCCGTGTGCCGTGGAAGAGAGGAGTCATCTTCCATGGCCCGCCGGGGAATGGGAAGACGATTTCAATCAAGGCAATGATGCATTCGCTCTACGACAGGGATAACCCGGTCCCTACACTGTATGTGAGGAGTTTGGCGAGCTATGGAGGGCCGGAGTATGCGATTAGTTTGATCTTCAGCGAGGCGAGACGAATGGCGCCGTGCTTTCTGGTCTTCGAGGACCTGGACAGTATTGTGTCTGATGCCGTCCGCTCCTACTTCTTGAACGAAGTGGACGGCCTGCAGAACAATGACGGCATCATGATGGTCGGCAGCACGAATCATCTCGAGAGATTGGATCCAGGCATCAGCAAGAGGCCAAGCAGGTTCGATAGGAAATATCTGTTCCCGGATCCGAGCATGGAGGAAAGGGTCAAGTACTGTGAGTTCTGGAGAAGGAAACTGGACGACAATGACGATGTCGAGTTCCCTGGAATATTATGCAAGGCGATTGCTCGCATTACAAAGGGCTTCAGCTTTGCATATATTCAGGAGGCATTCGTAGCGGCGTTGTTGGCTATTGCCAACGAGGATGCCAATGGCGGCGAGGAGACTAGGAAAGATGAGCCTCTTGACAAGGAGTATGAGTCCAGGCGGTGCATTTGTAAGGAATCCGTTTTCGAGAAGATGGTAGAGAGACAGGAGGGGGACGAGAAGGACCTGGAAAAGCTCTTGCTTTGGAGGGAGATTAAGAAGGTGATCAAGACATTGAGGGAGGAGTTGGGGCTCGACAAGGACGTCAATGTGTTTGGATGTGGCAATGTTTGCGAATTGTATAGTCCTTTATGCACTTAGCTTTGGGAATCAAGGCTTTATGACCTCTGACATTTACGACCTGTAATCTTCTCATGGTCTTGTATCACTCAGTTCTGACTAGTTCTTTGTTAGATATAATAAAATGGATTGATTAGGGGAGCATATGCTACGCTCGAGAGCTTTCTAAGCTATGCTCGCGAGATTGCTATCGGAGTCTATCGCTATTCGTGATGTATACTTTTTGACGCTTCATCCTTATGATCCTCAGCGCCTCTGTGATAATAATGCCAGAAGACGCCATCCAGCACCATAGCAAGGGCGAGGACCTTGCACTCTCGCAACAGATGCGGATGCCGCACCAAATCGACCGACGCCATGCTCAATAGCTAAGAACTCAATGCCAAACTAAGATCGTACAGGGTTGCTTCTTAGTCGCCTTTAAGCCTGATCTTCCCCTCCCTTCCCCTTACTCCCTTCCGCTTCCCCTTCCTCCCCGTCCCCACCCCTAGCACCAACATCGCCCTCAGCTTCACGCTCCTTCCTCGCCTCAAACTCGTAAAGAAAATCCTTCCCGCGCCCCTCATCCCTCTCATCCTCCGGCGCCAAATAAAGCGGTCGCTCTGCCGCCCGCGTCCACTAGCACATTTCCGAGTCAGTATCACCACATGTAGGAACTTGCTTGAGGGAATAAAGAGGAGGAGGGGAGAAACTCGGAAAGGCGCCTTACAAACATCATCGACTTGGCACTGATCCCCGACCTCCCACCGTCATAAACGTCCACCAGAGCCCGGAAGAATGCGCCCGCGTGCGCCTCCATCCCCAGCACCCGGAGACAACGAATAATGCGCGTAATACGCAGATGATTGTGATCGAACCTTTTGACCCAGTTCCGGGAGGCTTGGGGGAAGTTGGGGCCACGAGTCACATCGAAGTGATGCGCTTGCTCCGCCAGCTGCATTTCGAAGCCGTAGAACTGCAGCATGCGGGTTAGAGACCTTGCCAGCTGCGATTGGAGTGCGGGCTGGGAGCGGAAGGCGGAAAAGGTGGCGGCGTCGATGGACGGGGCCGAGGGGTGGAAGAGGGAAGGTTCGGGGAGCGGGAAGAGATGCTGGATGTAGTCGTGGCACAACTCGAGGGAGGTGTCGGGGAAGGCGAGGATGGCGGAGAGGGTGCGGTGGGAGGAGTCGGCGGCTTGGACAATGGGGGAGTAGAAATTGATCACGGGGGAGGTGGACATGGTTGGGTTAGAGGGCTGATATGATTCGAGTTTAGAGATGGTGACTGTTTGATGAAGAAGGATGAGAAAGGTTCTTGTGCCAGGGTAGAAGGTTGATGTAATTCGAATTTAGAGGTGGTGATTGTTTGATGAAGAGGGATGGGAAGGGTTCTTTCTTGTGCGAAGATGGGAAGGTGCAGTGACCGGGATTTTGTGTCTCGGAGTGTTATGCATAGAAACAAGGGTGTTTACAAATGAGATATCACGTGACTAGCTCGGCTCATTAGTGTTTTCAACATAGGGACGATGAGTGTACTTTCTTTCTACTTTCATCGGGACTCTGAGGGCATTTTGGGGCCACTGAGGATTTGTTGCTGTTGTTTCTGAGGGTTTAGTCATCATCATGTGGGAGTTTGGACCTTAGAATGGGAGGTTCTGGATAGCGTATGCATCCATCCTAGGACTGGAAAACCTAGGGGACGATATTTCTGGCTGCGCATTTGCCGCGTGTGAGTTCGTATCGTTTTCAGTATGACATGACCAATCAACCAATCACGAAGCATAGACACCCTTTCAACAATCTGGCCGCCAGGTAAGCACAATCGCTTTACAAAGGTCTTCTTTACTCCTAAACGGAACCTAATGAATCATATAGATTCACCATTGCAACTCGCGGACAATCGTTCCAGAGCCCAGAGCTACGGTGCTCTATCAACAGTACACCAAGACTTCGCCCAAGTCTCGAGTGACATCCCTGAGACTTTTACGTAGTGCGCAAAGACCGATCGATCCTTTCGAAACTGCGTCTATCTGCTCGCCTCCCCTATGAGATGCGATTGACGGTCTTAATATTCAGTATTATGTATACACCGTACATCAATGCAAGTATCGTTCGGATCTCATGATAATAGGGGTACTCAGAGATGTTTATGTGCGATTGAAGATCAGCTCGAGGCCCATGCTTAGCATCTTGGTAGATATCGCTGCTACAATATAGAAAACGGTTGCATTGAGAAGATAAAGCAGCACGTTGCCGTATGCTTATAAAGACAACGCAATTACCGAGTATCGTGATTGCACGATCGCCTCCTGGACAATCCGTGCCCTCCGATTACCGCCTTTTTTTGGTCATGTAGCATCATAATCCGTGACAGACCAAATAATATTCCCTCAATGCAACGCCACAATTGCCACCCACCAAATGCTTCGAAAACCGAGCAGTGTCACAGCAAATCCTCGGATTTATTCATGATCTCTGTGCGAAGTTAGGCATTCCTCCCATACTTCCTCCATGCGAGGATCTGAAGTCTTCGGGGACCTCCCACTGTCCACGAGTTAGCTTCAGCACCCATTTGCATCTAGGGGGATAGACTTACGCCGTGTGTATGACAAGCCCTAACGAACGCCTCCACAGCTTCGCCCACCTGGTAGTCTCTAACGGCTCCTGGCTCTAGACGTGCTGGCTTTGGATCCGTGGACGACATTGCTAGTCGGACCTGTAAGAGAACAGACTCGATGTTTGACACGGCACTCCAGCCTGAATTTGTCAGGAGCTCCATGCATAATGCTCCACCAGCGGTAACGTGGCCGCCTCCACCCGCCATGAAACTCAGGAACCGAGGGCGAATGACACGAACGAATGGGGGGCTCATAGGATAGTTCTTGCCGAACCGAATCTCCATGACTACACTCTTGAGGCCTTTGGCTTTCATGTCTTGGGCTAAGGGAAGGTGGGACTCGAAAGAGTGTAATTCCACAATCCATTGGTAGACATTATTGATGAGTTCCCGGTCAATATACCATCCCAGTTCATGAGCTGGATGCGTGTCTTGAACTTTAAGCGTGGCCGCCAATTCACGTTGTAAAGCTTTGGTTGCCATTGAGGTCGCGTAGGAAGGTGGCTCGAGTAGAGGAAGCTTTTCATGGTTGAGACTGCCTGGCACAAAGTCTGTCTGCGATGCTTGAGGCTGAGCTGAGGGTGGTAACTGCGGTAGAGCTTTACCCTTTCCTTTGTTCGACTGTGACGGCTGAGGCTCTGACTCCTCTAATGTGTCTGGAAAAAATATCTCGAGATCTTCACAATCTGTTTCGTCGCTTATCATGGCAATCTCTTCTAGTTCTTGCGCATTTGCAACTTTGACCTTCTTATTTCCAGACTTAACCGTGACAACCTGTGAAACTGGTCTCCGGGATTTGCTGACCGCAGTGACAGGTATAATAATATGTGAATTCTTCTCTCCAATAGGCGTATACGACGGATCTTGTTCGTAAACCTGGGTCGGTGGGCTATCTTCAAGTTGCATTCCCTGGGTGTTGCACCTGACGAACAAGTAGCGCGATTGAATCCAATCAAGCTGTGCCACCACAAGGTGCGGGCTCTTGCTGACAAACTGCGAAGGTGCATTCACAATCTCATTCAGGGCAATTGCTTGCGATATCTTCAGCTGACTGTGAGGCCATTCTCCGGGAGTGGACACTTGATCTTCTCCAGCGATGTAGCCACGATGCCCCCATCCCATACCACTGTATCCGACGCTAGTGTGAGCTTGCAAAGAATGATAGACACCATCGCCGAACGCTCTGCCATGGTCAGCCTTCTCGAAGTGTAAGCCTTCTCTGACGATGCCGTGCCAGTTGTGTAAGGGACTACCGTGCCACGCGAAGATCGTAGGGTGTTTTGCGTTTGGGGTTGTATCGCGAATGGATGTCACGAATCTTTGTTCTTTGTCCGGTGCACCTTGAGCGAAGCGGAATTGCATCCAACCAGGCATTCCTGAGACTCTCTCCTCAGATTTGTTGTCGCTTCCCTCGAAGCTGTCGACTTGAATGATGCATGAGCGATTTGAGGCAATAATCCAACGAAGGACGCCCAATGCTGCTGGTGAAATTCGTTCAGCCCATTGGCGCAAGGAAGTGTCCTGGCCACCCTTGCTCCGAAGATAATCACCCATCTGCTGCACGCTAGGCAGGGTTGCTAACAGCATACATATCGAAATTTGCTTTCCACGGTCGTCAAGGTCGTCGAAGTTCTGGTCATAGACAATGACTTGAATCTCTGGATGCTGAGTCGTTGAACTATCTGCAATGATCATTGGGGGAGGGGTTGAAGCTGGGGTCAGAGTGGTTGGGATATTGGCTCTGTTCGTAGCTGAAAGATGTCGTTGGGAAACAGCAACAGCAGTCGACTGGTCAGCTTTTCCAGTCTTCTTGGTAGCTCTAATCACTGGTGCAGCTAGTTTGACCGTCGGATGCAACACCTCATTCACTCTGCAATGGTACCGTTCCTCAGATTGTGTGGGAAGCACAAAAGATACCCAATTGCCAGGAAACACCACTTGCCCGGCTCCTGGTGGAAACAAGAGCTCCATTTTCTGGCGATCGAATTTCGCTCTATGAGTTGTGATTGTCGGCGCGGCTTTCGGCACTTTCGAAGCTTGATAAGGACTAAAACGGTCAGTCGTTGGCATTTTCGAAGCAGCCGTAGGGCTCGGAGCGTAATGCATTCCGTAGTCAAAATCTGGTGTTCGGCGCTCCATCATGAGTATCGGCGCTGGAACCATCAGAGCCATACCAGTGGGGAGATATCGAAGTTTGCAGAAAGTAGCGCTGGTATAACAGAAGCTGATCAAGAGATCGACAACATGAGGCTGCGTTATGATTTCGTGTTCGATGCTCGGTCCAAACCCCAGACTCATGTACTGATACAAGCATAAGGGTTTCGAGCAGACATAGGGTTTCAGGGCTTCGAAATCAGCCTCGACTTTGCAGTTGCAAACCAAGCAGAATTCTGTGCATCGCACAAGGTGACGCAGTGCAAATTGCATGGCCGTCAGAGGAAATGAGCGCTCCTTGGGGTTGCTGGTCAAGTGGTCTTGAATGACAAGCCTTGGTAGTGTTTGTAGATGATTTGAAGGATCTTCGGCCCAGTATTTGGAGTCTATATCATCTTGACTATCAAGATTTCGGCCTTGGTGATCACTGAAAAAGTCTTCGGCGCCACCCCAGCCGAAATCCAATGCGTTGCGGTACCTGAGCAAGGGGATGAGTCGGTCATTCAAAAGATCGTCAAGGGGTTTACCGATGAAGAGACGACCCAAACCACCTTTCTTGGACGTACGAGATGCTTCGGTAGGTATGAGCTTCCGAGACTTGCTTTTGTCTTCTAGCACCGTGAACGCAGCGATGGCTTCATCAATTGCAATCTTGTATCTCGAGCTCAAGCCCACGCGCATCTGTACTCCATTACTTCCGTGAGAGATACTTTGGCCAATAAGGCGGTCTAGATCTCTGTAGCCGGCGGTGTATCGTATGAGGAGTATGAAGTACTGGTTCGGTTTCATATGCCATGCTTGTAAGGCTTCGTCTGAGATACCAAGCTTAGCGACGCGGCATGAAAGAGACACAAATCCATCTAGGCCATTGTTGAGCAAGTTCCCAAGGTAGCAAACTCGAAAGCCAGCTTCTTTTGCGAAACGGAGATCGTTACGAATTCTAGCATTTGAAGCCAGGGTGTCGGCGCGATCATTTGGACACCCGTGAGTAGCACTGCTTGATGAATGATGCTTTGGCGATCTGGGAGACCACGCCCCAGCGTCACTTTCATAATCTTCCGGATCGTCAGACTCTTCAGGCTCGAGATCGGAATCAATCAGCATAGGATCGCCGTCTTCAATGTCCACCGGATTGTGTCTGGAACCCGCAGTTGCCTTGTCAAGAGTCTTCACAACCTTAGCCATCATATCCGAGACTTTCATGCCTTGGCAGTTGCTCATGTCGTCTAATGCTGAATGGATTGCCGGTGGCACAATTTCGGAATCTGTGTAAATCATGTACATATGCGATTCAGGGTACTCTCCAAGATCTGTGAAGTAAATCAGTAAATCCGGCCAACCAATCTACTTGTCGTGCCTCTTGTATTTGATTGTCGGCTGCTGATGTCTCTCTATCTAGGCAAAGGAGGCCACTTACCAGGAACCATGACCGTGATTTCCGTAACATCCCCATCACTAATAGTGTAGTCGAAGTTGATCATGCCATCCTCTCCCCCTGCTTTCAGACGTGACACATTGACTCGCTCAAAGACCCTGATAGCTTGCTGTAGGTCAGCAACAAATGCCTTACGAGGCATGATGGCAGTGGAAAAGGCGTTGATTGTGTATCGTATGCCCTTGGGGCAGTAGCAGAAAGAAGTGAAAGCCGATGTTCAGCAAGGGTAGTGACCGAGGAGAGTAAATGAAGGTATGAGTGTTGCCATTAAGATGAATTATAAATCCAATAAGACGTTGGGTGTCAAGGAGATGTAAGTGTCTCAGTAAGTCTGTGCCTGGCTTGGCTTGGCTTCTTGCCGTTGGCGTAGCTGCGGTTGCAGAAGTTTTGGTGCAGCAAGAGGGTTCCTGCCTCTGAACAACTCCAAATAGTAGTGACAGAAGACGTTGATTTTGTGGTGTTTGTTATTGATATCAGGATCTTCTCAGGCAACAAGCCCAGCTTGGGTAAGGCTACCTTACCAAGAGCCTGTCAAGCTCCAAAACTCAAACCCCGGGATCCTGGGTTATCGCTATCTTAGCTTCGGCAGCTACACTAGCTCAGGTACAGCTGGCCAGCCCTATCAAAATGTGGGGACAGGAAATTCTTCAGACCTCCATCAGAAGCACTATACTTCTACTTTTTTCCCGAGAGGGTTACCAATCAAAAGAAGCACTCAGATTCCCACTCTTATCAACATAACAACCATACTCCTCCCTTTCCCTCCCACAATGTCGACCGCCCACCCCTCAAACCCACCCCCAAACCCCCACCTCACCGACCCCCTCCTCCACCCCTTCCTCAATCCCACCTTCTCCCCAACCGCCTACCTCAACACCACCCTCCCCTCCCCCACCAACCCCCTCTCCACCCTCACCACCCTCACCCAATCCCAAATCTCCACCCTCGCCGCTCAAACCACCCAGCTCTCCACCACCCTCACGAACCTAACAACCGACATCCTCCGCACCCACTCGCGCCTGACCTACGAAGTCGAGCTCCTCCGCGGCGAAGCCCTCTCCCTCGCCGACTCCCTCTCCTCGCGTGGGAGCCTATCCGAAGAAATCCGGGCATTCGTCCCCGAAGGTCTCGACACCGCATCCACCCCCGTCTCGTCGCCCGTACAAACAGCCAGGCAAAGTAGCCAGAGCGCATCTCTCAACCCATCTTCCGCAAAATTACAAGAGCCCCCCGCGCTCCCCCGCCTCCGCACCCTCCTTCAAGTCCGCTCATCCCTCCAAACCGTAATCCAGCGCTTCAATCTCGCACTCTCATTCCCTCTGCCGCCGTCCCTCTTAACAACCACTACCTCGTCCCTCATATCCGTCTCCGCGCCAACCATAGATACGGACCTCGAATCCAAAGGCCAAGCTGCGCTCGCCAGGTTGAAGCAGGACGTGATGGAAATGTTGGAGCGGGGGGATGTAGCGGCGGCGAGGGCGAGGGTAGCGGAACTGAGGGATGTGTGTGAGATATGGAAGGGGACGAGCGAGGAGAGGGCGAGAGGAAAGTGGGTGGATGGGTTGGAGGCTGTTGTTGAGGAGAGAGAGGGGAGGGGCAAGGCGAGTGGTGGTCGGCCTGTGCTAGAGAAGAGGGAGGGAAGTGCGGTCCGAGGGGTGGACACGAGTGGGGGTGGGAGTGGTGGGGCAGGGCCGGGATTTTTGAGGAGGCTCAGGGATGAAATCTATATGGAATGAGCTGCATTTGCGATTGGACGTTCTCCCATGTGGGAAGAGCTGGGATCAGGCCACGATTGCTAGGCTGACTTGAGGATCCGATTCTGCTCTTACTGGTACAAAGGCATCAATCTTTTCTAATCGACGAGGGAATGCAACACATCAAGCCTTGTTCTTCCAGCTAGGTAGCCCGTCGAACTCCCTCCGCTTCCGCTCAAAATACGCACTCTGATTGTCTCTCCAATCAATATCATCCTTCGTCCACTTTCTATCGCCCTGGTCCCTCAGTCCAATCCTCTCTCCTTTCGACCTATCGGCTACAATCTCTCCTCTCTTGACCATACCCATCCAAAGCGCCACGCACATGGTGATCACCATCCCCTCATCAATCCACCGCGCTCCAGGTTCACCCAGCGCGAAGCCACGCTCATCCAACAAGACCATGAATGCATCGGTAATGCCACAATCCGCTGGCGTTATCTTTCGAGACCAGCCAGACTCAGTCGTGACATACGCTCCGCAATAGTTTGCAGATGGGGAGTGTGGGTTGAAAGGGAAGAGGTGGGCTCCGTAGAGGAGAGAGCCGTAGTAGAGAGGACCGAGAGCGCGAAAATGACATTCTTCCCAGGGTGTAAGTTGGCAGAGAGGCTCATGCGGAGATGAGCTAAGGATATCTTCCTTTGTTGCTGCGGGTGGGAGGGAAGCGGCTGGGGCAAAGACTGACCAGATAGGGGCAGTGAGGCGGGAGAGCCAAGAGGTTGAGGACTGCGTGAATTGTATGGGTTGAATAGGGATAGGATGGATAGGGTTGTTAGAGGCGCTTGATGGGCGTATCTTCTTCTGGAAGAGACGTGGATCGATGACAGCTCTGCTGTCTTCTGAGCTTGACGAGATCGGCTTCACTGACGCGGTTTCTGTGACTTTAAGACTTGCAATCTTCTTTGAGATGCCTGTGATATCCTTCGCGGAAGCTTCCTGTGTGGGAGGCAACTCTGGCATAGCACAATCTTCGCTGGGCATTACGACGACGGGAGACTTTGTAGCGTGGTCAGCGTGCTGCATAGAGCTGTTATGCAAAGTATGTTGCGCAGACGTTGCAGGTTGGCTATGTCCATCGTTACTTAGGACCGAACCCTCAAACGGCCAGGCCTTTGATGTTTCTCGTTGGATCTGTGCGTCAGCCTTCCTAGCGTTGTCCAGCGAAATATCGAGAACACATTCTGCTGGTATGTCGGAACGATCTTGAACTTGTCCGTTCTTGGCATTTTGTCTTTTCGAAGCTCTCGCCTGTGACTGATCCGGCTGCCAAAAAAGGTCTGACTCTGTGGGCTCTACTTCGTCGCTGTAGATGACTTGGCTGTTACGCCTCCAAGGGCTGGGCAGTTTGCTCCTCCGAGGCTTGAGAACCTCCGGTTGCAGCAAGATATTTGATGTCTCAGGTGTCGTCTCTCTAGACCGATCTGTAGATTGCGCTTCTGCTTGCCAGATATCACTGTCAGCCAGATCCTCCTCGGGTTCTTCTTTTCCTTCATCTTCCTCATCGTCACTATCGATGATGATGACTTGACTCTTGTTCGCCATCTCGATCTGCTTGCTCACAGCTTCCCTCTCCCGTTGCCACTCTTCTTGTCTGGCCATCAATGTATAGTCGATGCCAGAGGCATTTGGTCCTATCGACTCGTCACTGACGAGAAGTTGCGCACTTGTAAATTCTGGCAATTCTTGCTTGATCGGAGTATCGGCTTTCCAGCTCATACAGTTTTCTTCCTCATCTACCAGACTTCTCTCTGGGCTGGGTAGCTGATTATTCGAAATCAGAGGATACCGGGCTTGCTTCTCGGATTCTAAGGAATTTAGATTGTAAACCTCTTTGGAGTCAAAGCTAGGTAGTTGAGGGTAATTGGGGCTACTTGTTTGTCGAAATACATCGTTTTCTCCTTTCGAGTGTACAATGAAATTTTGTGAAGATTGCTGTTGTCGCTTGGCAAGTTCCTCCCCAAGTCTAAGACCAGCTTTCAATTCTCTCCGAGTGCCTTCACCAAAGCCTCGAAATAGGTCGTCGGGAGGCTCTTTAGGCATTCGGTCCTTCAAAACACGAAGTGAGAATTCACGCTGGGATACTGGCTTTTCTCCATTCAAGACTGGAGACACCTTCTGAGACCCTTGGAACGGCGAACCTAGCTTCTGGCTTCGTTCTTTGGGGCTTAATGCTCCTTGGAGGGCTAACCCCGCACGAACAACTCTTGCAAGTTTTGGTGTTCCATCTGACAAAATCTCCAGTTGACGTGGCGATGAATAAGTCCTAGCAACATCAGGAGCCTGTGGGACCGCCGAGGGTGAGGATGTAATCGTCGGAGTGTGTTCATGCAGGCTTCCGTAATGTTGCGGGGGACTGCCCGAATTATTACCTACGGACGGGAGCGACGATACAGACACCATACTAAAGCCCTCACTCTCAAGTATGGAGTCATATTCTTGGTGCTGAACAGTCGGATCAAATTCTATTGGTTCCTGGACATCGTGTCTATGTGGGTCAAGTGAGAGAGCGTCGTGACAGATCATGGATCGCCATTCGTTCTCATCCTGGTGTCCAAGGGTTGACTGCCCATGAGACGATTCCAGAAAAGAGCTCTGCTCCGTGTGAGGCGTTTGCGCCTCATATGATTGAGATAGTTGCTCGTCAACTTGATCTCCTTCATCGTGTCGATTTCCGAGCGACCACGCCAGCTCTTTGGGTCCATCTCCCGTGACTCCTGCTGAGCTATAATGACTTTCAACATCCGAACCCACAGCAATTTTGATAGGTGTGATCTCCTGCCTCCTTCCCCTGCTTCTTGTCCGCGCGGTCTTTGACCTTGTCTCGGCCTTTTCTTCTCCGTCAACCAATGACGATCCCAACCACAGATCAGTGTCATTCTTCTGTGATAGACCTAGGCTGGGTTCCACATCTTTTGGCTCTATACTCTTTTTTGGCCTTCCTCTGGGCTTCTTAAGCGGCGTGGCCATCTCAACGGGTGCATCTACCTCTTGCTTCTTGGGCGACTCAGGTATGGTCCTTCGTCTTCCTCCTGCTTTTGGCTTTGGAGTACCTGACCTCTTCACAGGGCTATCAAGGGACTTCCTTGGTCGCCCTCTTCCCTTCTTCACAGCCAGCGGTGTATCATCGCCGCCTTTCAAGGGCACTGTAATAGTGGTGGTCTGCTCGGTGAGGCGTTTCACAGGGGCATTTTTTGATCTCTGTATCTCATCGACTGGCTCAGCTTGGACTGTGAGGCGTATCCGCCATGGGCTCGCAGACTGCGTCCTTCGCTTTGGCGACTTCTTGGGCGAGGCATTGCGTGTAGGATTTGGGGGGGTGTTGATGTAAAATTCCTGAATTCGTGCGTTGCCTGATACATCATTCAAGGCTTTTCGAGGAGTTATGGAAGGGCGGAGGCCTTTTTCCGTTGGTGAATGGTCAGCAATGTTTCCACCAGACATGCTAAGTGGATCGGGAGAAGAGAACAGAGTGTCTTTGGTGGGCGCCATATTACTGCTACTTTCTTAGAACTTAACAGTATACTCGTTGAAGTATTTGCGACTCAGGCAGATCCACAAACTCGCGGGTTACATTGGGCGTGCGTGGAAGAGGTCAAACAAATAGTAAACAAAGCGGGCGCTAGTCAGCGCTTAAAGCCCGCTCATAAGTCCGGAAAAGCTTGGCATTACTTTCGCACAATTATGTAAGACTGCTAGATTCGCAGTCAATACGGAGTACGCGTAGAGAATACGTGAATACTACTACTGCTCTCACAGAAAAAGAACACTGATTCGGTATTAGGACTAGCTCGCACGTGGGAAAAAAGAAAGGAAGTGGATGGTGAAATTATAAGTAAGACGACGAGGCTTTTTCTTCCTTTTTCCTCGGGGTTTACTCAATGGAAATGGTATAATGAGGATGCTGAATCAACACATGAGAGAGCGTGGATCTCGTCTTTTGCAGCAAGCTAGGCGCTCTGAAACGCAGGGGCCGGAATCATACGGTGAGAAGCAAAGCGACAATGGAAAAGTTGGTGGTATCTCTATACAGATTATGCTAATGTAGACCCACAGTCATGGCAGCCAATTGCAAGATTATATATTACATTCAACTTTTCTCGTCCACTGTCAACAACGCATCCCCCATCACTCCTGTCATCCCTGCCGCCATGCCTCAGCCCGAGGTAGCCGCCATGCCAGAGCCTGATATCGCTGCCGCTGTCCCTGCACCTCGACGATACGGCTTCATATATATCCACAAGCTAGGCCACTACCGCGCGACGGGTTGAGCGCGTTTAGCCTGGCGCGGAGCCGTCCTGCAGAATCAAAATCGCATCCAACTTTGCCCAAAGAAGACCGCACCGTACAATCGTAGAACCGTGAAACGTCTGTACCAACTTTTTTGACTCAACTCCGTAATACTGATCAGACAAGTCTGCTCTGAGACCGAGCGCAGAAGGGCGACAGTATTCTCAGTAGACGATGATTTTGAAGCCATCGAGCGCTTTGTCCAATTCGGCCAGGTTGCTCCTGGAATATTTGCTTGGGTGCTTATCGAGCAGATGCTTGCGGACTTCATGTCGTTTTCCATATTCCTTCTCGCCTCGTGGGCACTCTGATTCTTCACACTGATACCAAGCACCAAAACAAGCTTTCTCCCACCGTTGTGGATCATTCCTGGCACGACTGCGACGGCCCTCTACGAGCAATTTTGCGCATTCTTCGATTTCCTCCATTGTTTCCCTTTTCGAAAGATAATCGTGAGTGTGTTTGCCTATGGATTCCAGGGTCTCATTTTTGGGTCGAAACCAATGCGGGATAGTCGAAGAATTAGCGTTAGGGAACTGGCTTTGGTTCGAGTCCGTAGTGTTTATCAAAAGGCCGTTCTGTTGCTCGAGGGAATTTGTTTTTTCCGAAACTGCCTTTCCTTCTGCAGGAGGTGAGATGTCTGCTGGCTCGGCTTTCGAAGACCTCAATTTGCCAATAACATTGCCAGTTTTGATCCTTATCGGACCTCTGGCGTGCCATTCGTCAAGCTTCATCTGCCCGAGGCCTGTCTCGACGTTGAATCTGAAGTACCTGTATCCACCAGTCTTTCTGTTTTTTTGCATCGTTGAGTGTGTCTCCTGGGAATCTGAAGCGCACTTCCTGGCGAAATTGAGGTAATTGATGTAGCGCGAAAATCCAGAGCCTTTGAAACGGCTATCCTTGATGTTCTTGCCGGTGCCGATGCTAAGTATTATTTTGGTACACTTTTTGGAGTTGTTGTTCATTCTTCGAACTTCGTCGTATATTTCGGTACAAGGGTTGTTTGCTCCAAAGCCGCCATCGATGTACTCAAGCCCGTCGATCACCATAGGCTTAAAGTACGTAGGAGCTGCAGAGGTAGCACGAGCTACTTGCCATATTGGAATATCATGAGCCATGTCAGGATTTCTGTCGAGGAATTCGTCTTTTGCATCTTTGCTCTTGTGTAGGTTCTTGTACGTTCGAAACAAGTATGGCTTATCTACACCACTTGTGTAGTCCTTACGCTGCTGATAAGCCACGACGACCCTGTGAAAAGATCAGCCCGGATTTATAAAATGCTTGGAGGGATCATACGCTCTGCATCTATTCTCATCAAATGCAAATGTTCTGCCGCCAGGAAATTCGTCAACTTTGGGTACCTTCCTCTTTACCACATCTCTCACTACGTCCTCCAGTTTCTTGTGGTTGTACTTATCTCGGGGCCACCATAGTGGCGATCTGAGATGGAAAATTCGACTATGTCCAAAGACCTTGGCCCCTAGCTTCTCGTACTCTGCGATGCAATCGTCAATGTTCATTCGAAGACGTCCAAGCATGATGCCAATTAATCTAAAGAGAAATCAGTTATATCTGTAGTAGGCGTTGGGCTGACTCTCTGTACCCTCCTGTACTTGTGCCAGCAACGTAGTCGAAGTAGTGGCATGGCAGCCAAGGCGAAGACTCTGTCTCGGGATGATGGATTCTATTGTCACCGGGAAGTGATTTGGAACCCATTGCTGTAAAGAGCGAAGGCGGTAGTGGGTGAAAACTTGATTTAGCTGGCCCGTCGGCTTCACTAGAGCCGTTCTCATATGCTGTCTCAATCCTTCCGACGGCTGTCATGAGGGCTTGAAGAATCAGAAGCGTCGAATATCCGCGAATACCTCCCCCGTCTATCTATGGATCAGCACAATTCAAGCGAGGCCAATCTCTGAACAACAAAGTTTGGGGTGACGGAACGCGGGGGCGCCTTCCATTCAGATTTGAAGGCAAGCAAGATAGAACGAATCAGGAATTCCAAAGAAAGGACATCTTTCCACTTTGCCAGATATCCTCTTGCCTCGGAAATTGAAAATGTGCATTTAAATGCTAGCGTTGAACCGATCCGACGCATGGTTGGACATCCCCCTATGATAAAGATTTAGGAGAGCACATACCTAACGATAATATCGCTTTCTCATCCCATACAGCTGTATCTTCAAAAGGTAACGAGTTCTTGGTATCGATGGTTGATTGTCGACTTTGGTTTTGAATCGGCAAATTAGGTTCCGAAATTGTTGATCGCTTAGACGGTGGCCGTGAAGTCCTGTGTTTCTGGCTGGGCTGATTGGCAGTACTCGATCTATTTAAAGATTTGCGGATGTGCTCATCAGACAGATGAGAAGGAACAAGTGGGTAGGTTCGACTTCGCTGGGGCGCGTTTTCTTGGGCTGTGTGGTCGAAATAATTAGGGCGCTCTGGATATGGTTCTGGAGAGGCTGATGGAGCCCGACTATCACCATCCTCGCTGATAGATCCAAGTCCATGAAAGCTCTCCTCAGGGTTTGTCAAAGGCTCAGCCTCAGATGCGAATGAGGCTGCCATGCCGGGATTTCCTTCTCAGACCTAATTTGCGACCTGGAGGAGGCCAAAGCTCAATTGTGTAACTTTATGTATATAGAGCGCAGAAGCGACCCAGAATTCAGGACACCGCTTTGATTTTTATAGTAGGAAAAGAGCTTTCTTTTATTCTGAACTTCTACACATCGCGAGGAAAATTTTGGGAACGCATTCTGAGCCTCATGGCTTGCATGAAACGGGGGCTGTACGATTCTATCTTGCAGCATCGCATTGTCAGCCTTGGGCGAGATAACCGCCGGAAAGGCTTGGGTTTCAAAGTGACCAGCGTGCTCAAAATCTGAGCTAGAGAAGCACGAGCACGAAGATAGCACTCGATCGGCTTAGAGATATTGATAGCTTTGAGAATGTAACATAGCAAAACCGGGCGTTCTCACCGTGCGTGCGTGGAAGGCTACACGCATCACTTGGCTTCACATTGTAAGTTCATAGGGGCAAGAATGCTCGAGGTCGCCTGGAAGTGCAGCGGGAAGTGAGTACACTGCCCGACAATCTAAGTCCGACCCCCAAGAATATACCCCCCAGGGTCACTGCAAGTTGATTACTATACAACTTTGTTGACACCGCAGAACCCGAGAATAATCATAAAGACGGAAACTGTGAATTTCACGCTTCACAATTCATGCTATCTAAATGTTTTATAGAGGTGCAGTGGAATCGAGCGAATGCATTTCCTTGTGCAGTGCACTTCTGGGCGAGAGCGACTATTGAAGACCATTCGGCGAGTTCTTCAGGCTGTAGCAAGACAACGAGGCTGTGCCGCCAGTAACGTAGAGGAGGTTGGAGTTGTAGTGTAATAGGTTGGAATTGGAATCAGCACATGCCGGGAAGTGCATTAGTCAGCATCTGATTGGTTTGCGGGCATGCCATCGCAAGCCATCCAATATTCAGTCACGTTCATTCCGAGCTGCGCTCCGCCACCTTTTCTTTTCGATCAGCAGGAATTCTATAGGCGAGGTGCAGACGGTGTAACACGCAGCAGAGACAGCCACGCCTAATGTATCTTTGCCTCTGACTCTTCCTAGAGGAGTCATGCTTCGTATCAAGGACTACAGGCTGTCATTCTTCCAATAATTGGGCGCAGCAGATCCGAGCCAGAGTCTCAGAGCTCGTCAGACGGCCATAACCGACCTCCGTTTTCGTGCCACATGCATCGCCCATTTCAGCCGCCTGTCATCCATGGTTGTCAAACATATAAACGCAATCCCCTTGACTCTGTCTTTTCCTTCTACAAGTCGAGCTGCTCTTCCCTGCACTACATTTCGAGATTTTCAAGATAAGATGCCTGACCCTGATCCCAAGCCACTAGGGAGGACGAACAGTGGTAGCGCCATTGTCTTCGATCCTGTTGCGCAAAGGATAACGACCAAAAAGGTTAACACGCTAGGCGGCACGTGTCCATATCGCCAGCATCCCATTCACATCGCTGACTGTCCACAGACCACAAGCCAATAGAAAAAGCGCCGAAATGGTTCAACCATGTTGAAATATACGACCAGAGCGAGTTCAAGCGCCTCATCGCAACCCTCAACCTCGGAACACTCGGTTGGACGGCCAATATCAAGCGGCTCTGTGGCAGATGCAATGATATCTACATGATGAAGCTACCCGAGTTCGACGAGTCTACAGCACCGGCGGCGGCGGCGGCGTGAATCCTCCTGCCGACTTGCTCTCGTCTTCGCGCCAAGCCTGCAGCTTCTCTTCAGTACTCACAATTAACGAGACCACGAATACCCCCACACGGCAACACCACGAGCGATGACAGCTATTCATTTACTAGAGATTTAGGTCATCTCCGGTGGGGATTCATATGAGTATTATCACACATAGCTACTGCCTGTGATTAGAGAAATGGAATAGAATATTTGCGTAGCCAAATTCTCGAACGATTTTGCAAGGCCTAAATCTTGCACTTCCATTCTACAGTGGGATAAGCGGTATGCAACGTGGACATTTGGCGCGCTCCTCTACCATTACTTTACAAAGGAAACAAGGCTTTCAGCCACAATGTAGCGTCTATCGATAGATCGCCTCCCGGAAAATAGTAGAAGTGAGAGGCTGCACACCCTTGGATACATACATTTGCATTTGCTGAGACCATATCCAGGCACGATCATGCGGTTATCACCCGCACCACCTGTCAACTTCGAGAATCCTTCACCTACTTGCAAACAATCATTAAAACTTCCTACCACAGTGCACAATGACCATCGACTACAAACATGTGCGCCATAACTTCTCACCACCGAGAAAAAGACTCAGCTTCCACCTTCCACCCCCGCCAAACAGAAAACTCCACAACATCTCAACACCACGCACCACCCTCACTTCTTCTTCCTATGCCTTCTCGCGCATGAACCTGGTACATTGGTCGAGGGTCTCGCATGCACCGACTTCGAGTGTTTCGCCATCGACCCCCCAACCCCCACAGCCCACTTA
The DNA here is from genome assembly GCA_018257885.1 of Parmelia sp. 050094. Classification (NCBI taxonomy): domain Eukaryota; kingdom Fungi; phylum Ascomycota; class Lecanoromycetes; order Lecanorales; family Parmeliaceae; genus Parmelia; species Parmelia sp. 050094. Next base: position 101,972 of record JAEUBB010000045.1, read on the forward strand.
TCCTTCTCCTCCACCCAAACATGATACGCCTGCCTCACCTTCCACAGCGTTCCAAAATCGTGCCCCTCACTCGACACAAGGCTGACCTTCTTCCAAGCTCCCCAACCATTCGGACTGGAGACGCTGCTGCCCAACGTAGCGCTGAACTCGTTATTCATCGCGGTGATAAAATCGACGGGGCCGGCGCAGTCGTGGAGGGTGATAGAGGCGACGTTGGGGCGGGTGACGGGGATCAAGATGTCCGGGCATGCTCGGGGGCCTTTGATGAGCTGGTGGTTGTTAGCATTAGGATCTGGATGGAGAGGCCAACGTGAAGGCTTACCGTTCCCTCTTTGTTGACTGCACCATTCGCTGTCTGAAATGTCACGCGCAATTTGTCTCCAAGCTTGATGGCATCGTTGGAGATCAAGGATCGGAGTTGGTGCTTGCTTGAGAACCCTTGCAGGACTGTCTCATTGATGCCGTGCTTTACTATCCAATCTTGGTCATAGGGTTTGCCGACCGAGGAAACAAAGACGTGATCTGGTATAAGGTTCGGTTGAGTGATGTGCGAGGGGATGATGGGAGTTGATGGAATCGATGACGCGTTCGCGTCAGTGCTGCTGTCTGGAGGATGATGAGATTGAACAGGTAATTTGTTTGCGTTCTTAGTAGCTTTGGATGAAGAAAAATTAGCTTTCTCTTTGGCACGAGAGCTTTTTCCAGAACGGCGGCTGTCTCGAGGGGCCTTGCCAGTGCCGGCCTGCGACACTGGAGGGTGAAGAATTTTAGGCGGTGCGTGACCGTAACCAAGAGATCTTATCACAGTTGTTGCAGCAGGGTGAGCAGCATTGTTCGTTGTCTGGCTGTTATTGTTACTCATGTTGTCCTAAGCAATGATCTTGATGGCTAAAGCTGTTCATGCAAAGTTGAAGTTGGTGAAGCAAAAGGACGAGATGATGTGAGGATTATATATTTGTAAAGTGGGCGAAGTGAGTATTTATCACAATGATCGACAGCTAGCCGTTAGTATCAATGCCAAAGACGGAGAGGAGACAAAGAATCACAGGACTTTTACAGTGAGGCTCAGCAGGTTCATTAACACTTAGAGAAATCATTTTGACACTTCATGAACACTTCTACATACTACTGGTAACACGTTTCTGTGATTGAGTCATCTCAACTTCAGAGCCGAGAGCTCTCGGCAGTTGAAGTCTCATATCTTGAAAGCTTAGAAATAGGTCTCTATCTGATAACACAAACCCTTCCATGCGTTCGACACTCCATTCCTCAGACTCTCACTTCCTACCTCTCTCTCACTGCTCTCTCCCTCTTTCCCTTCTCCCTTACTCACCTACTCTCTCCTCTCCTCTCTGTCTTGGTCTCTCAGCGTTTATCTACTCACGCTTTGGCAACTATTTTCTCCCACTTGTTTCAGCTAGCTAGTGAGCATCTTACATCTTGCGTCTCACCACCGGTTTCTATCCAGACGGTCACGTGGGTCGAGAGACTAAAGGAGGTGAGATGAGCGAGTGTGTGTGTGTTGGGCTTGAAGGAGTGTGAAGCTGAAGGTTTGGGGAAGAAGAGTACTTGTTTGTGCGGAAGTAAGGATTCGGGGTTGGGGAGAAGGGGGAGATGAGATTGGATGGGATTACAGAAGGCGGGAAGGGGTTGCTGTCTGGTGGAAAGTGGTTTGGGGCGGGGAGGATGTTAAGTTGAGATGTGGGAGTAAGGTGAATTGCTATGGGAATGAGGACGATCTTTAGTAGCCTTCCTCGGTCCACCACTCAGACTTGGGTCCAGGAAGCAAGTGAGTATTGGGATTGTGTTACCACATTCCGATCTCGAGAAATGGTGGACAAGGGTCGCGCTCATACAATCGAAGCGAATGGGGCAGAGAATATAGGATGTTTGCTGGCATAAGTATAGCTTTTAATAGCTCCTGGTTTTGGATTTCGATCAACAGGCTTTCATTCGTACATGCTGAGTGAGCTTATTGGTAGGTGGGATTACCCATGATATTCCACAGACCTAAGAATCGTTTATGTGGTCTAACACTGCGGCTCCTGACTCGCTGTTGTTGTGGCGATGAGTAAGGTTGTGTCATTATTGCTGGAAAAGTATCCAAGTCTTTGAAACGGGCAGCATTATTGCCCGCTGGCGCTACGACAACTATACCTGGGTATCTCATGTCTGAAATGATAGTCGAAAGGAAATCCCACTCTGGAGGCAGATTCGAGTCATCAGGAAAGGTGCGGAGTGATGTTCTGGGATACAAAACCACAGATCTCTTCTGACGGGACTTTGCCATGATGTCCTCGAACGCGGTGAAAAACGCGAAACTAATATCTTGCAGAGTGTGGGAACTTTTCATGACAACAAGACGGGAGTTTTTTGAAACACCGGTTTTCCAACCCGCTGCTTTGGAAGCTACACCGGATCCGTGTCTTTGTGGGTCGTCGTCCGATTCCGTCCGCCTCACGTTGGGGCCGTAATGCCACTCCACATCTCTGTACGCGTACGGTTTTGAGGTAAACTCCTGCGGCTCGTATTAGTATGCGAGTAGCGGAGTAGATCTAGGATATTGGCTCCTGACAGTATGCTGCGGGTTGATGCCCCAGTCAACGATGTATATGTACGTATCAGTGCCCTCTGATGGGTTGTAAGCATAACCTCCATTTTCCCAAACCTTGGCAACCTTTCTTGTGGAGGCCAAGAAATGAGATCCAAGTCTTGAGGGGCATCTGTTTGGCATACTCCTCCTCCTTCACTCAATGGCGCTTGCGCAACGGTCGTTGGTATGGAATTTGGATCATTGACAAGAGACGTATTGAGGAAGACCAAGCCACAATCTTGGTCAATGTTGTCATTTTCGACAACAGCGCTTACCTTTAGAGCTATATTAGTAAGATAGAACGAGGGAATCTACGCAGATCGTTTTCTATCACATACACCAATCATCGCTGTCAAGCTGCTTATTTGGTTTGGCATCGCTTCGACAAACCAGAAGTCTGTTGTCCTTCTGATCTGACTGCTGAAAGTCTGAACATTGTTTCTATTGAGAAATCCCTGGAGGCGCACGGTAGTGGTGGCGCAAAGCTCTGCGTTGTCACGGTCAGTGGGATAAACGACGTATTGGTTCCCAATAACACTATTGGAGAAGCCAATTATGAGTAGATGGATTATCCCCATAGACCTCATGATGAGGCACTTTGATATCAAATTCGCAGATGAGAAAGCGTAACGGCTACCTAGAAGTAATTTGTACTCTGTAATATCTGATCCCAAACATGAAAGGAGGCCAGCTCAATTTTGGGGCGAGTTTGGGTACCTCTATACGCTTATGGACGGTGAAGCGGCTATCATGCGCATGTATGCTCCGCCACCACGTCGCGACTCGGTCGAAACGCGTCACATAGAATTCGATTATGCGCAGATGAAAATTATATGGACCCAGTGCAACTGTGGGTGGGTGGGTCGCACATCGCATATCAGCAGTAGTGTCCTCAGCTGGAGACACGTCACAGCTTGAAGCCTCATTAAATACTTACGGGCTTCCCACCGGTGTTGGTCTCCGAAAGAGATGAAATCAAGTGCAGAGCCATAGCAGTTCTTTTGTCCCGCCGACCCACACCCGTGTCTAGCCTAGATAGTCTCGTTTCACTCCTGGTCTATGCCGCAACGCAAGGGAGTTGTCAGCGCTGGGTTGCCCTTTTCAGGCTTGATGACCCCGGCGTTGGGAAGCTCAATCGTCTATCTGAACTGGTAATGCCGTATGATCGAGACATCCGACTGTGCGAACATTGAAGCGTCTTGACCGAGTAGCCAGCCTGGTTGGACACGGTGGATCCAAGCCGTCTCACAAAATCAATACCATTCGATGGCGTAGGTCTGGAGATGATTACAAGTAGTCATGGTGAGAATGGAATGGAATGTACAATCGAGGACGGGCTTCTACAGAGCATGATGAATTGTTTGGTCAGCGATTCGCTGGGCCGATGCTAGGTGCGAGCTCAGAAGATCCTTGTCAAAAGAAGGAGACGGAAGGGATGACGGCCTGATGGCATTCGGCCTTGACACTGACGCAAGACAGTGTCAAAGACGGCAATCAGCTCACATGTCCTGCTGGCACCGTCTTATGGTCGAGCAAGTATTTTATGCAAGATGCTTGAACCCCGCAGATAAAGGATTTGATTGGCCGAATGATTGAGCGGGTGACGCTAGCAAGGATTCCCCGCTTCCCCGGATCTCGAAACCCCTCATCGTTCCTACAGCTTTTTCCATCATTCAAGCCAGCAGTCTCTTTTGGAGGTGCAGATGAGCCCCAGCTATGCAAACTAAGTGAAGAAGCATGAGCATCCCTGCTGCAAGGCTGCAAGTAAATCTCGACTCGAGGAGCATCATTGCATCATTGCATCATGCTCGGGCCAAAAGACTCGTTCCTGTCGACCCCGCAGCCGTTGAGAAGCTCCAGCATGACTGTCATAGTTGAAGCTTGGACCATCCTTCGAGTATAAAGAGTAGGTCACACTCGCAGCTTCTCTCCCTTTCTCACCGTCAACCTTTGACACCACTCAAATCTGGATGAATCCCTTTCGTTGCAAAGCGAACCGCTCATAAACATGATTGCCTCTCTTCTCGCATTGTCTGCGCTCACACTGGGAGCTTTGACTCAGAGTCCGAGCGCTCCAAGTGTCTTCACTAAGTACACAATCTCTGCTCCTGGCATCAATGCAAGCTTCATACCTTATGGCGCCACTCTTACCAGCCTCATGATTCTAGACAAGAATGGAAACCCCCAAGATGTTGTTCTTGGCTACGACAGTGGCACTGCCTACCTGCACGACACTGAAACAAATCATACATACTTCGGCGCAGTGGTTGGTCGCTATGCCAATCGCATCAAGAACGGCACTTTCACTGTACAGTACGTTTATTCAGAGTCCAAATTCCTCATCTTGGGTCCAAGCATACCCGAGCCCTGAGAGATGACCTGGGAAAAAAAGTCTTGAAAAATTTAAATGTGGTGCTAACTGCGAAGCTCTACTTCAGAGGCGTCACTTCCCACATCCCTGAGAATGAGCATGGCGGAGAAGACACGCTACACGGCGGCAATGTAGGGTACGACCAAAGGAATTGGACGGTGGTGTCAAGCAATACGAGCTCCATCACCTTTTCGCTCCTCGATCAAGGATATGAGGGCTTTCCTGGGACCGTCATCACATACGCAACCTACACAGTATCTTCTGGTCCAACATGGACATCCAGACTTGTGTCAATACCGCTCGACGAGCCCACTCCCATCATGCTTGCCAATCACGTCTACTGGAACCTCGACGCTTTCTCCAACCCATCAGACATGACAATCTTGAACCACACACTTCACATGCCCTACTCTGCGCGTTACGTGCAAATCGACAACATCGAAGTACCCAACGGCACAATCGGCATCGTTAATGGCTCCTCCCTCGATTTCACCTCTCCAAAGCAAATCGGAAGAGACATCCTCAACGCAATTGATGACTGTGGATTCAACTGTACCGGCTACGACAATGCCTTCATCCTCGATAAGCCCCGGTACTCCGCACCCGAAGCCACAGACATCAGCGTCCTCACCATGTACTCCAACGTCACCGGCATCCAGCTGGACGTCTACACCAACCAGCAGAGTCTGCAGCTCTACGCGTGTGACAACCTCAACAGCACCATTCCGGTCAAGGCGAGCCAGCAGCACGGGAACGGTACCTCCTTTGTGCCAAAGTTCGGGTGTCTGGTGATTGAGACTCAGCAATGGATCGACGGCATCAACAATCCGCAGTGGGGCCAGGATCAATACCAGATCTATACCCCGACCACTCAACCCGCTGTGAATTTCGCGCAGTACGACTTCAGTATCGTGAGATGATGAGGGAGCTACGAACGGGAGATGCTGAGAAGCAAGAGCGTAGACCTTGAACACATACATGTATTAGATGATAATCTTCATCTTCAAGACACTTCCTCATCATTTGGCTCTTGCTACGCAGTCAAATCTTGGCGCTCGTTTTGTTCAAAACGTAGACTAATACTAAAGACGAGATTCTTGAACACGAAGCAATATCTGATACTGTTCTTCATACAAGTCAAAGAAAGGGATTAGAGATGTCCTGCAAAAGGCAATGCATGCACTATGTCGCATGCCGACATTTAAGGGAAAGCCCACAGTTAGGAGGTCGCCGAAATGTTGCAATACGAAGGACAAGATGAGGCCACCCTGCACGTTGTAGCTATACATTGAACCCATAGCAACGATTACAACTTCGATGACACCTTTTTCCTCAGACAGAATGGAGAAGAAACGTGACGTATTTGGAGGGGCAATTTCTATACATCGTGGACTGAGGCGAATGTGCTCTTCTATTTCGGCCAAAAGCCTTCTGCCGCGCCCAGACCGCCTCTACAAATCAATAGAGATTCAAAGTAAACGGGAATCGAAGCGTGACAACTGACATAGCTTTGACGTGAGAGCTCGACGTACTCGAGGGAGCTTCTCCTTGATATACAGTCCTGAAGCACGTGTACCAAGCCCAAAAAATGCAACACCGGGATACGCATCGTCCACAACGCCATATGCCATGCCACGCAGTCATCTTGGACACAAATACAATTCTTCGAAGCTTAGAATACACTAATGTAGTTGCCTATCCGGTCCTTCTGATTCTGTGCAATGCACTCGGCGATCCAGGTTATGTTGCGGATTTCCTGTCCGGCAATTAGTCATGTAGTCTTCTGCCAAGTAACCAAGTGCCGGCGTACCTGTTCTCGTAGTTTTACCCATGCATAAATGACAGCATGAGTGAACTGCCTCGTAAAGGCCGTCTTTGATATCTCCATCTCTTTCTGGTAAAACAGATCCTCCAGGCTCTTACCATCACTGCCACCACCACCACTCATATTACCAGGTCCAGAGCCCCCCATACCCCCGACGCTCTCAAAAAACGACTTGTAGTCATGGTTTCCACTGACCGCAAGCGAAACGCCCTCAACGTCGTCTGCTCTCGACAGCATCAACGTGCCTTCTGGGTACAGCCCGCCAAAGCTTGGGTAGAGCTTGCTCCGATCTTGCTTTGACAGCTCGGTACCGAAAGAATTCAGGGTGATGTTGATGGCTCGACGATCGGCTTCGAATTCCAGCACTTCTGCCATGACTTCTGATGTAGGAGTCCCTGCCATCTCAGGATCTTCCGTGACAAACTTATAGAAGTCTTCGAGATAGTTCTTGTACAGGGTATTGCGGACAATCTCAATGTTCAGCTCGTCAAGGTCCTGATGGCTCAAGGAACCTTTGAAGTATGGGGCCAGCGGTGTTTCGATTAAACAAGAGTTGTATAACTCTTCTATATTCGAAGCTACACAAAGCACTGGCATCGTCTCGAACCATCCAAGGGGGTGACATCGTTCTAGCAGCTCACGTGTATCTCGTTCATGGAGGGTACCGGTAATCAATAGTGCGACGTTGTCGATCATATAACTGTAGGTGAGGTACTGCATAAACTTTGCTAGACTTCCTACGGCTTGCCCTTGAAGGTATCTGAATTCTGCGACTAGCTTATCCGTAGTCTTATTGGCGAGGGATGAGGTGGATGGATTAGGCGGTAGCGATGCGAGGAAATCACCATAGGCGGGGGACAATTGTAATTTAACATCTGCAAACAATGAGCGCCAAGTTTAACATATGACCAAGCGGCCACATACCGTCAATAGTTTCGCATTGTGTAAGATTGTTATAGTTTGCATTGGTGAGAAGACTGTTTCGATATCCTCGTACGACTCCTTCGATGTATCTGCAACAATTAGAACTCAGACTTCAGAGGAGTCAATAGAGAAAGCTGTCCATACCCGCCGTTTACGTTGAAGAAGAGCCCTTCCATGGCGGTGGATGGCTTGAAGCAAGATGAGTCCAGGTGAGGCGACTCGCAGATGCAATCGAGGTCATCGCAGAACGCCAAGGCCAGAAAGACAGACTAACCCGCATCAGGATTTAGCGAATCAACCTCACGAAAAATTAGTCGAATATCTTTAGCAAAAGTGCTTCTACAGCATCAGAAACGTAATCCAGCTCTTCCACCATGGGGCTTTTCATCTTACAGTATGCCCACAAAATTGCCTCTCAGTGTTGTGTCCTGCCCGCTAACAGCTGTCTAGAGAGACTCCAGTGGGGTACGCTCTTTTGAAAGCAAAGAGCTCAAAAATACTGAAGCAAGACGGCTTTGCAGCCGAAGACGAGACTGCTGAGGGCATTTGCAGCCTGTGAGTATACTAAAATCGTCCTGGGGCTTACATTTGTTGTACGACATCAGACTGAATCAGTACTAATCGCGTTGTTGGCGGACAGTCTCAAACTGAAAGATTTTCACAAGTTCGACAGCGCTGCTACAGCCCTTGAACAAACCGCTGCTCTTGTGGAGGGCAAAGTTACACCTCGATTATCTGGCTTGCTAGATTCAATCAAAGATGAAAAGAAAGTGTCTCTGGCGGTCGCTGACCCTAAGCTCGGTACGATGGGTACTGATTCTTGTTTACGGCCCCCTCATTGACACAATTCGCAGCCAATGCCATCAATAAGCTACCACAACTCTCCCTCAACCTCATATCCGACTCCAGTACACAAGACCTCTACCGAGCCATTCGCAATCATCTTCCTTCTTTGATCCCCGGCCTCCTTCCGCAAGATATCTCCACAATGTCTTTGGGTCTGTCGCATTCGCTTTCGAGACACAAGCTCAAGTTCTCGCCAGACAAGGTAGACACCATGATTGTCCAGGCCATCGCGCTCTTAGACGATCTCGACAAGGAGCTGAATACATACGCTATGCGAGTCAAGGAATGGTACGGGTGGCATTTCCCTGAGATGGGCAGGATCGTGAACGACAACCTAGCGTACGCACGTGTCATACTAAGCATGGGCATGAGGACAAGTGCTGCGAAAGCAGACCTTGCAGAGATACTGCCGGAAGAGATAGAGATCGCTGTCAAATCTGCTGCAGAAATTTCCATGGGTACTGAGATTACCACAGAAGATCTTGAGAATATCCAAGCGCTTGCCGAGCAAGTTGTCAGTTTCACCGAATACCGCCAGCAGCTCTCTGGTTATCTCTCTGCTCGAATGGCCGCAATCGCCCCCAATCTTACCGCATTGGTTGGCGACCTTGTCGGTGCTCGGCTAATCGCTCATGCGGGAAGTCTTATGAACCTAGCCAAAAGTCCAGCAAGCACCCTTCAGATTCTGGGTGCTGAAAAGGCGTTATTTCGCGCCTTGAAGACAAAGCACGACACTCCCAAGTACGGGTTGATCTATCACGCATCCTTGATAGGCCAGGCTACAGGAAAGAACAAGGGCAAAATAGCTCGAATGCTAGCCAACAAAGCGGCAATGGGACTCCGCGTTGACGCTCTGGCGGACTGGAGCGTGGAGGGAGAAGGCAAGGGAGATCTCGTCACAGAAGAAGAAAAGTCTGCACTCGGAGTTGAGAATCGGCTGAAGATTGAGCGTCGACTGGCGGGCTTAGAGGGGAAGCCCTTGCGCTCGAAGGGTGTTGCCATAGCTCCGAACGGTATTTTAGTAACGCCTGGCAAATGGGAAGTCAAGGAAGCGCGAAAGTACAACCCGGATGCTGATGGGCTTGCTGGTGACGAGCCAGCTGCAGCCGAACCAGCCTCCAAAAAGGCCAAAAAGGATAAGCCTAGCTTGATAGAGGAAGTGACCGAAGAGCCAACCTCTAACAAGTCGAAAAAAGACAAGAAGAAAGAGTTGAACCACATCAAGCCGATTGAAGAGGTCGTAGAAGATGCCATGCACGAGGACCAAAAAACTCCTGACGAAGAAGAGCAAGAGAGCTCTGACAAGGAAATGGAAGACGAGCCAGAGGCTCCGAACACACCACCCGCGACCCAGCCTGAAGCAGCGAGTGAAAAGCCCCCGAAGACAGCAGAGACCAATGGGGTTGCAGTACACGAGGCCAACGGCGACGACAAGTCCGAAACAATATCCACAGTCTCAGCCGACACTCCCGACTCGCCGCCCTCCCCCACCCAGCAAGAAGTCAACTGGCAATCACCCATCCTCGGCAACACAAAAGTAGCCAAAAAGGCCCGAAAGCAGGAGCGACATGCCCGCAAACTCGCCTTATCCGAGGAGCGGAGCAAAGCCAAGAAGCTGCGGAACGAAAAGCTGGCGCGACGACTCAACCGCAAGGAACGGCGGCAGAAGCGTGCAGAGCAGATAGAGCGGCGGGAGGAGAGGGACGAGTCCAAGTTCGGCAAACTGGCCAAGGAGGCAGGGCTGACGATCAGCCGGTATAAGAGGAAGTTGGAGAGGGGGGAGATTAAGTTTGAAGGGGATGGCAAGCCAGTGGCGATCAGTAAGAAGGAGATCAAGAAGGCGAGGAAGGCGGCGGAGAAGGCGGAGAAGGGATCGAAAGCCGATGGGGAGGGTGGTAAGAAGAGGAAAAGGGACGAAGAGGACGCGGGGCCAGGTGCGTTGGATGCTTCGGAGAAGAAGAAGAAGAAGAAGAAGCATCACAAGATCGAGGCGTGATGTATTGGGGAACTCATTGGAAAGATACCCTCCGTCTGCTGCAATGACGAGGGTTCAATGTCATGAAAGTATTTGCAAGGCGCTTGATACTCGCTGTACATCTGATCTCTACTGGCTTATCTATGTCGATCAGACGAGGCTTGATATTTGTTGTGCTTCTATCACACAAATCGTCGAATTGACACTCATCCATCATCGTGCTTCTCTGGTATCTTCATCGCCAGATTGCGTAAATGCAGAGCAAATATACAACAAAGACGATACCCTCAACTCCACAAACCCTTTCAAAACCCTTTTCACCTTTTCACCGGCCCATTTTCCTCCTAGAAGGCCTTATCCCTCACTCCCTTTTGCACCATCAGCCCCACTCCCTCCCTCACAACCTCACTTCCCCAAACCCCACCCTTTCCACCCCTCCTCCACTCACCCCCAAGACCCATCCCCGCCACATCCCCTTCAAAACGCCCGCTCTCCCCTAACACAACTTCCAAATCCCTCTTCTGACTCGCCATCCACCTCTTCACAAATGTGACCGGATCCCTCTTATACCCATCCAGAAACTGGTATTTGCGCTGCGAGGCGCCAAGGGCCTGGATCAGCAAGGCGAGGTGTTCGTCGTAGGCGGAGAGCTGTTTGAGGGTTTGGAGGGAGGGGGCGATGGAGGCGAGGGGTGGCGGTGAGGCGAGGCGGAGGGTGTAGATTGTGGGGGTTGGGGAGGTGTGGAAGTCGGGGTCGACGCGGATGGTGTAGGGAAGAGAGAGTGGGGGGATGGGGGTGAGGTGGGGGAGGATGATGGAGGGGATGTGGGGGAAGTGGATCGTGTCTTGTTTGAAGATCTGGGTTGGAGACCTGTCAGTAACGGTTCTTGCAGGGGAAGCGAGAATAAGGGCTTACGGCTTTCAAACGGTCGTCACATTGGATCAACCGCTTCTCTTCATCTTGTTGCAGCCCCATAGCTTTCACATACTCCCATATACCCATGATAACCGAAGCACGGTCATCCTCATCCGTATCAAGAATGTTCGCCAGCTCTTTGCTCAGCGTGAAGCGCTCAGGGATTTCGTCGCGGTAGAGATTGACGGTGCAATTGATGTTCTCGTCGCTCTTCCTCTCGAACTCTAGACAATCAAAGTCGGCCTGAGGTGGCAGCACTGCTGCATTCATCGACACCTGCGGCTTCTTCCATTCGACTTGGGTTGTTCCCTCTGGTTGGAGGTTTTTATTTCGATCGAAGTCTACCGTGATGGCTTTGAAGAAATGGGAGAATTTGGTTCGCTGTCGGATCGCAGGTTGTCTAGGCGTTTCTGTAGCAGGAGCGCCGTCATGATCCATAGCATCGCCATCGGTCATGTCTTCGTCCTCATCACCGCTGCCCTTTTCTGAAGCCTCATCCGCATCCTCCTCTTCGACCACCCGCCCCTCGATCTTGACTCTATACGTAGCCTCAACACCACTTGTAAAGTCGAACGCATTCTCATCCAAATCTCTCCCCTGCCACGGTTGATTCTCCACAGTGTTCGAAATCCAGACTCGCAACGTGCTGTACTTCTTCGTAGCATTATGTAATGAATCTTGCTGATCGAGCCTCTTCCTCATCATCACTGCGTCTAGCTTCCTCTCCAGCTCACGCAGTCTCTTGTATTGCTGCACCCCGTCTCCAACGATGAGTTCCTCAATCCCGTCGGGCATAGCCTTGTCGGTCGGTTTCTCAGAGCGGCGTTTCGCCATTGCAGCTTGCTCGGCAGTTCGTTTAGTCTGCTCCAGATTTTGCGCATCGAGCATTTTTTTCGCCTCTTGCGGCATGTGGGCGGTATTGACGGGGACTACATAATCATCAGCCCCGGAGTCATCTGGTGTATCAACTCCAACTCGGAGGACTGGAATCATGGTTGATGTACTACTGACCTTGACCTCGTCTGGTCGAGGATGTCGTATGGGGTGACCGTTGCACCTGCTGATAATTTTGGGCATATCGTTGCTGCATGGCGGCGGGATTCATCTTGCCGACTGCGGCTTTGGACCAAACAAAGCAAAAAATAGGCGGGTTGAAGCACCTTCCCTGATACTTTGACGTATCAAATGCCCTCGCGCTCCAAGGCGCGTCTATGACTGGTATTTCGGGGAAACCTTGTTCCGCGGACTACCGCCCAGCCAAATATCACAGGTCAATTTTGCCTTTGTATTTTGGTGAAGGACCCACCATATCGACCGCATAGAAGAGAAACATATCTATCTCAATTCTCTCACTAAAAGTATGGAAGGACCGCGACTATAGACTTCTTTTAAGCATACACTCCTAGAACACCACCGCTGAAAGATACAGAATCAAAGAAGCATGAAAGCAATCTCCAACACTAGCCACTTTTATTAATACCTCTTAAAGTAGTCGCTGCCCCCTTCGAGGTGTGCAGTTGGAATATCGGTTCCAATGCCACTGTCCGTAGGTGGACCGAAAACAATCATCTCGCCCGCGTTACTGATCTCCCCTTTCGCCGCCGCCGCATCCCCCTGGTAGGCATCCCTCCCCAAGTAAGGGTCCTTGCCATCTTGCTCAATCTCCTCTGCATGTGCCGACTCGAGCTGCGACTCGTCCTCTCCATCGTCTGTCGCGGCAAAGTCCCTGGTACCGACGGTACCTATTGTCGAGGCTGCGTAGCTGGTGCGTTTGTCATCGTCGGTCATGGTACTGCCGTCTCCATAGCTTCCAGTCCCACTATAAGTCCCCGAATAGCTAGTCCGCCGTTCCGTTCCTGCTTCGCTCCCTTCAACATCCTCTTCATCTTCCTCATCAAGTACACTGTTCTCTTTATTCCCTTCGTCCATCTCTTCGTCTGCGTACATGCCTAGAGTCTTAGTTCCGTTCCAGCTCGTCTTCCTTGCTGGAAAATTGGATTTGACACTGTGGCTCCTCTTCAGCCCACCAGCACCCCATCCGCTTGCTTTAGTAGTACAACCGGTAATCGATGGATTGGCAAGTACCATCGACCGTTCACCCGCAGTACCCTTATTAGCGCCTAAAGTACTCAAGCTGAGGATTCGTCGATCAGCTTTACCGGATGTCGTGGTTGTATCTGATGCTCTTGGAGGCGGTCGTCTCTTCAAGGCCATGCCGATACCGCTGCTCACAGCACTGTTTGTCTTGGATGGTATGGTAGTTGCAACACTGCTTGCTCTTGTGCCTGCTGTAGCATTGCTGGCCGTCGAGACCACCCTCTTGAGGTTCATCTCTTTCAAGCTTGACTGCGGTCTCGACGTCGTGAGTAACGAACGAGAGTGATCCAAAACTCCATCGAGGATACGTCGCTCAAGGCTGTCTGCTCTAGCTTCCATGACATGTAGCTCCTCACGCCGGATTTGGAGTGCAGTTTCGAGTGATGAGAGATCAGCCTGCATCTTTGACTTCAGCGCAGAGAGCTCTTCCTTTTCTCTGAATAGTTCTTGAACATCCATGGCTAGGCCTTCCTTTTCGCTGGATAATCGGACGATGTCAGCTTCTACAATCTCCTTTTGGGCAGTCCGCTTCTCTAAAGCTATGGCAGTCTCCTCTGCCTCCCTTGCCTTGAAAATATTAGTCTCTGTTATGGCGGCTTGTTGAACTGCGACAAACGCGCCAACCTGAGATGCTGTAGCCGCAACTTGTTCTCGGATTTGCTCAAGCATGGCCACCTCTGCAACAGATTTGCCTGCCTCCGTAGCATGCGCAACTAGTCGATCAAGCTTCGCGTGGACCTCACTATCATCGTATTTCTCGGGGATGGGAGCGTCTCTGATCATTTCTGGGGACGGCAAGGAGGGGGCAATGGCTGGGAGTGGTATGGCTGCTGGTATTGCTTTAACACTTGTCTTAATCTCCTCTGCCGAGACCCTTGTCTGTTCATAATGCTGTCCTACAATACCCAGGACGTCTCGAACAGCTTCCAGGATTTTGGGGTGATACTCTGACGCATGTGCCTGGACGGCTTCCACACCTGTAAGCGTTTTCGAGATCTCGGCCCGCGTGGCTTGGTGTTCTGACTTTCCGTCCAGTGAAAGTAGGTCATCCAGTTTCAGACTTACCTCCTCAACACGGCTGAATACGGTCTTCGAGTCTTCACCCATCCGGTCACATGATTCTGTGACAGTTGAGCCAAGTGCATCAACAAGTAGTCTAAGGTCTTCAGCAGCGGTCTTTGTTGCGTTGAGAGCTTCGGTCTGTTCAGCGTCTTTGCCTCCAAAGACTCGCTCCTTTTCTTGGGCAGCCAGCTGAGCGTCATCGTACTTAGTCATTATCTCGTCGAAACGCTCATCAATTTTCGTGCTCAGATCATTGATAATGACATGCTTGACCTCGACGTATTTATCCAGCAGAATAGTGTGATTCTCCTCGCTCTGCTCCTTACCACTTGCAGAGGCGCCATGGACGGATTCGAACTCGCGCTTGACGGTCTCCAACAGCTCATTTACTGTAGCAGTCGAGTCGGCAGCCATGATGGTCTCTCCCACCGTCTCCAATGCCCTGGCCAGGTCCTGCACACTGTGATGGCTTTCAGCGATTCGAGCTTTAATCTCTTCTCGAACATCTTCGAAGATCAATTTGACATCCTCGATCTTATCAGCTATTCCACCATGCTCGATTTTGCGCGCCTCGAAAGCTTGCGCGGTAAGTTCATGCTTTTCGTCGGCCTGCTGGGCGAAGCCCTGGATTAGGCCATTGAGCACTTCCATGTCAGCCTTTGTTGGAAGACTCCCGACATCAGGCAACTCGAGCTCAGCTATTTGTGTCTTGGTATCCATGCAAAGAGTCTCCAAAGCTTCAATATCAGTCTTGCTCACGCTTTCGCTAGAATCTCCATGAGGGTTCCGCTCGCGCATGTCTTCAAGACCAGCGCGGACCTCTTTGAGTAAAGCTTCAAGAACCTCGATGTCTTTCTTTGAGGCGCCATCTGAGCCGTAGTCATGCACAGCATCTCGAGTCTCGTTGAGAATCGACTCGAGAGAATCGAAGTGTGCTACCTTCGCCAAACCTTCCGAGTCAGAGGATCCAATCTCATCAATTTTGGCTTTCGTGTTCCGCAAAAGGGTCTCGATGGCTTCCATGTCATCTTTAGTAGCACCTTTCTCATTCTGGACACGCTCTCGATGACCAATATCCGCAACGGAAGCTTGGACATCTCTCATCATGGCTTCCAGTGCTTCGATGTGCTCTCTGGCGATAGCTCCTTCGGCACTATTGTGGGCTACTGGCGATGGTGGCATGTTATCTAGGGCTTCGACTTTGATCCTGAGTTGCGTAATCATCATCTCTAGATTTCCGATATCGTTCCTACGCAAGTTTTCCGCTTCCGGATCGGCAACAATGACTTCACCATCTCTTGCACTAGAGAATCCACGATCTTCACTTTGAGCTGTATGCAGACGGTCAAGATCGGCTCTCACATCAGCAAGACCCTCCTTGAGGGTCTCGAGGATCTCATAATTGACGGTCATGTCAAGTGGCTTATTGACCATCCTCTCCACATCGACACGAAGTCCATCCAGTCCATCATTAAGAGCGTCAAGAAGCTCGCCAGTACCGGAGAAGACACTCTCGGGTCTCTCATGCTTTCTCTCAAACTCGGCACGAAGAGATTCATGGCTCTCACGGATAGCTTCCAGAACCTCGTCTCTGTCCGCTGACGCGCCTCCTCTGACCAGCGTTGTGCCCAGTGTTGCTCGGAGATGCTCAAATTCATCCTTCATGGCAGCGATTGTTTCTGCGGTGGCCTCGGGGTTCTGCTCTGGCGGTATATTTCGTGGGATCTGTGCCAGACCTTCCGTAATGGTCTCTAAGATATCCTCCCGTTCGATACCACCGCCTCCAGAGCGGACCATCGAAGTTGCGATGGTTTGTCGGAGATGCTCAAACTCCTTTTCCATTGCGTCTAACATTTCCCCACTGTTGTTCTGCTCGACGGAGCGGGGAGCGTTGGCGATGGTTGCTTCTAGGTCTAATTTTAGATGGTCCAGGCCGCTTCTGATGGTCTCTATGATCTCATCTTTGCCGGTGACGTCTGCTGCGCGGTCCACGTAAGTCTCGATATCTGCTCTGAGCACTTCGAGACCATCCTTCATGGCATCTAGTACTTGTTCGGTATCACCACCGTTCGCGACAGAGTACTGTTTGAACTCTACTCTCATGCCGTCGATGAGATCCTCCATCTTGTCCAATACTTTCTCTCCGACTCCACCCATTGGTGTTGGAGCTCCTTCCAGACCGGCCTTGACAGCCTCAAATAGGTCGTCTCGATTGAATTCAATCTCTTTTGATATTGGGCCTTGGTTGGACAGTCCTTCCTTGACAGCATCTAAGACATCATCACGCGTCATCTCTGGCTCTCTCACGACTCCGACATTTGAAGCAGGAAAATCGAAGGTTTCTAGGCACTCTCTTACGGTCATTAGTATCTCCTCTCGGGTAATACTGACTTCAGCTTCGATCGGGGTAGGCGGCTTGAAGTCCTGCAGACCTTCGCGGACAGCATCAAGGACTTCATCGTAGCTAGCCCCGTCGATTTTTTTCGCCTGTTCCTGAGGCTGATACTGCTGCAAACCCTCTTTGAGGCATTGGAGGATCTCGTCACGCTCCAGGCCGAAGTTCTGCAGCTCGATCTCTGGTTTGTAAGTTTCCCAGGCTTCCCGAACAGCATCAAGAATCTCTTCACGTTCAATACCAGATTCGGGATGTTGCAGAGCAACCTGCTGCTGTAACGGGAATTCGCTCAGCGCGTTCTTTACAGCCGTGTAGACTTCCTGGCTGTCTACTGAGTGGCGAGACGTGACGGATGAAGAAGATTGCCGTCGCTTCTCTCTCATCACATTCTCCATATGGTCTCTCAAATCTGCCAGGCCTTCTTGTACTATTTGAACAACTTCCTCACGGCCAGATTCTTGCGCGTCACCTCGATTTGTCTGGCTTGTTGATTCCAAATGGTCGAGCTTCCGAGCGATTTCACGTCCCATGCCAAGTACTTCACCACGGAGTTCCCGCACGTGCGCTTTGACCTCAGCGGTCATCCCACCACCTTCTGTGATGCTGTCTTTCATCTTTTTCAATAGCTTCTGCATGTCCTCGTTGATGAAACCTGCGGCCTTGGCATTTTGCTGTGCCATTGCAGTGGCGAGCTGTGGGGTGACCTGCTGGGGCGTAATGTTCCGTGACACTCTACGAACAGGTTGAGGATCAAAATCAAGCGAAAGCTTTGGCGGTGAATTCCCAACACCATTGCCGTTGTCTTTCCGAGGAACAAGTGCTCTGCTACCGGTGCTGTCCTTGAGGAAAGTTAATATTTCCTCCAATTTCTTGACAACCATAGGATCTGATTCTTTGAACTTCTGTGCGTGCTGAAGTTCCGACAGACTGGTGAACACCCGTTCCTGACCTTCTTTAGTACCCATTTCCCGTAGAATTTTCTCCAACAGGGCTATGCTTGCGGCTCCTTCCATCTGATATGGGGAAGCAGATATCTCTCGGTCAATCGAAGCTGCGAGAGCACTGTTGGGACTTGGTATCCTGGGTAGCGAGAAACTCTTCGACATACCCTGTGGGGAGATGTAGGGTTTGTTGTCCAGGAGGTTTCCAGGACCTCGACTATAGCTACTAGCTGCACGCGAGGAATTGCCTGCTTCTTGCTCGAGCAGACGCGATGATAAATTCGAGACAAGATCTCGAAGACTCTTACGGATGTCTTCATCTCTAGAGTTTGTAGCTTCCTTGAGGCTGATTAGATCTGTTGCATTGTCCTTACTCCGTCTACTGAGCTGGGCCATCTCACGCTGCAGATTTGTAGCAATGCTTGTGAGACTCAAGATTTGCGTAGAGATAGCATCGAAATTCTGCGAATTCCGAATGTTCGGAGTCGAGTTGTTTGTTATGTTTGAAAGAGAGGTATCTGTCTCTTTCGGCGTAGGCATGTTTTGTAACGCAAGCATTGTTGCAGACGGAGGTGTGTTCTCGCCTAGAATGGCTTTTGGGGGAGGTCGTCGAAGGCTGGGCGTATCTTTACCATTTGGTGTAGGCGTAGGCGTAGCTGTCCCTGACCGAGTAGGGCTCCTTTCTGGCGTTTGGTTCTCGAAATCGAAGCTGTGTGCCCGTGACAATCGTTCTGGTAACCTCTCTGGTGACCTAGAAGGCGACCTATCAAGAGATCCTAGAACATCCACGTAGCTACTCCGTAGACCGATATTGTTGTTCTGGAAGGGCTGCAAGCGTTTCGTTTGGTGCGCCTTGATCAAGGACTTTTCTGGGGATCGGTTCGGCAGAGGATTGACTGTGTAAGCGCTTTCTCTGGCTTTCGCGGTCAGAGCTTCGGCAGCTGCAGCAATGTTTTTAGAGGTTGTAGGTTTCGTTGCGGGACTAGACCCCGGATTCAATGGAAGGGGAGGAGGTGCGCGATCAGGGTCAGAGCTATCCCACCTAAGATTCGCAAGTTTGGCCGTCAGTCTCATCAAGTCCCATGGTTTGAACGTGTGGATACCTACATAGGAACCGAAGCGCGACCAGAATCAGACAATGACGGGTGATGTCTTAGCACGAGCTCCCGGTCACGGGACTCTTCTCTTTCAACTGACGGCATCTTGCTCGTAGCGAGGAATGTCGGGAGGAACGGCGGAATGCAGCTATTGCTAATTGGTACCGCGATTCAGCCTTCAGTAAATCTGAACACTGCAAGCATTGCAAATCGACGCTCAAAACAATAGCTCTATAATAAAATCTCGACTGCCGACGTCCTGTGCGACAGCAAGGTCAGAGGATTTGTAAACAGCACCAAAACGTAAACAATGGCTTGCCGCGAACTTGGCAAGCGCGATCGCCTAAACGAACCAAGCTCGCCAAGCCAGGAACTAGCGGGATGCGGGTAAGGCTGATCCGAAGCCCACACAGAAATTCCGTAGCCATCAAAACTACGGTTGTAACAAGTGCGACAGTCAACAGCGACGATGAAGTGTGAGTTGTGAAACGAGAACTATCTGACAAGAAGTAGTCTGCTGACTTACACCCACCTCCAGTCCTCAAAGTCGGCCGTGTGGCAATTATCACACGGGGGAGGTATGCAGGAAAGAAGGTAGCCATTCCGGCCAGCAAAGATCTGGCTCTTCTGCAAGCGAAAAGAGGTCTAATGTTCCATGCTACCAGGTCGTCATAATCCAACCACTGGATACTGGCTCCAAGACGCATCCTTTTCCTCACGCCCTTGTTGCGGGCATCGAACGCTACCCGTCTCAGATCACCCGCCGCATGTCGAAAGCACGTCAAGCAAAACGCAGCAAGGTCAAGCCCTTCATCAAAACCATCAACTACAATCATCTGATGCCCACACGATACACCCTAGAATTGGAGGGTTTGAAGGGAGTGGTGACGAATGATACATTCAAGGAGGTCAGCCAGAGGGAGGATGCGAAGAAGACGGTGAAGAAAGCACTGGAGGATAGATACACAAGCGGGAAGAACAGGTGGTTCTTTACTCCTTTGAGTAAGACGTCTCGAGTGTAACAGTCGTGAAAAATAGTACTGACAGCTCTCACAGGATTTTGAGCGAAAAAGCATGGATGAAGAGTTGCAGCTCGGAGATGTGTACTAGGATTCAAGCATTTGAATGCATCTACAGGGCCCTATGACTGCGATACTTCGATACGCTGACTACTGATGCTCTAAACCTACTGTCATTCATGTGAAACTTTACCCCATTTTGAACGGATGAATCCAGGATCGCTTAATCGCCGTGGTAACACAATCAATCCAAGACAGCTATCTTAGAAGACTGCTTTTTAAGATCTCATGTTGCTGCCAGCCAACCTCTGGTGGGGTTGTCTTGGATCAAACCACTGCAAGAGGAATGTCCAAGAGTGCAGAATTAATGTAGCATCCCGCCTCTATCACACATGTCAGATGCTAGGACCAATCACTGAACTCCCCTGTTATGAGAGATCACTTCGGCTAATCGGTTTGGATTTGTGTTATACAGAATATATGACATGGTTGCCTACAGGGAGGATTCCTTTTCTAAACGCTTCTTCCATCAACATTATTTTCTCGTAGACTAACCAACTCCACAGTCCTCAGAAATGCTGCGAACCATCCTCCAATACTTTTCTTTCGTCTTTCCACAAACATTCGCGCGACTCGCACACTGGTACAACTTCTTGGTCTACGGCGACACTGAGCTGTTCGATTTAATTATTTCAATTCTACCAACTTGCATCTACTGTATTGATGTTTACGTGGATCGCAATGCCCACATTGACGACAATGCTGAAGAGCTTCCGGAAAACCGACCTGGACCTTTCCGTGTCATCAACCATTGCATGAAATTCTGGTTTCTCGTATATAAAGCTTTCGACTTGCTAGCCGCACTGGACCTTGTGTTCAGAGCCTCGGGGTTCTTCCGCAAGCTGTTGCTTGCCATGGACTTAGTGATGGAATTTATCATGGTCCTCGTGATGAAGACTATCTTCATCGTCTCTATCAGTGTCTTCGTCGGTGCAGCGTTTGAAGGCTTCCCGTACATAAAAGACTTCTTTACGGGCGTTTGGATGTCCTTACAAGACCTCGCCCTCGCTCTTCGGGAACTGAGGGAAGAGTTTGAGAGGATCGAAGTCCCGGCAGAACATCGGTTTTGAGAGGAATAAGTCTTTGAGCAGGACGGAGTCATCTCAGGCATAGGATCCATATTAAGAGATTCATTGCAACACTTACTTCGCCAATGCCCATACCGTCAGGCCTGCATTCCATGAGAGACGCTTAGATGGGCCAGCATCAGGAGACAGACTTTGAGTTTGCCCATGATGGTGCAGGACTGCTCCTGCGAGACGCTGTTTTTGCAAAGCTCCCTTAAGAGATTGGGAGGGGTCATTGCCCCAGTCGGCACAGCTATGAAATCTGGAGATTTGGAGATTTGGAGATTGGAGCTTCATCGGATTGGTAGACGCTCAATACCTACCTTAAGAATCCATCTGTGGTCATCATGACGACTGGGGTTGAGGAAGGTTAGCATGACAAGTGTGTGGTCCCCCACAGTTCGGATAGGGTGCCACGGGTGCATGGAATGCCCAGGATTTAGGGTGCGCATGAGGGATCTGCACGCACCAACCCCACATTTTTTCCAGCCATTGAGACCCTTGATTGGTTTCCCTAATGCTGGTGAGATCCAGCCCGCTCAGCTCATGTTTTGCTTGGACCTTTGGCATCGCCATCTCCATCTCCATCTCCATCTCATCAATCTTGTGCTCTTTCAACCAATGCCAATTCATCTTCACTCCTTCCTTCAATTGACCTTCCAAACACAACAGCCATTCCGACAGCGCATTGTGTCAAATTCACCCCTTCGCTTGTTATCATTCATTCATTGGCAACTTGCCTTCAAACGCTCCTTCTCTCACAGCTCGTGCCCTCCAATTCCATCCAATTGACGAACTCACTTCGTCACTCCCGCCTTCTACCTGCTCACTTCATGAGCTTCCTGCCATTCCAGACGTCCAATTCAACCCTCGCGCCTCCAATTTTCTCACCATACCTGCCTCTTGCGCGTCAAAATGCTTCCTCGCGACTTCAACGATTTTGCAGACTCATCAACCATCCTCTTAACACCCCAGTATCACCCATTTTGCTCAGCCTCACAATCTGCCCATTCACAATTTATCACAAAATCCTTTCAGTATCAATCATTCGTACCCATCATGTCGACTGATCCAGCACAAAACTCCCCGGATACTCGAGGCAATCCACCGCTCACCATCGTCAGTCCCGCTGCCACCGCCAAGAAACGCACTCGCAAAGACGCTTCCTTTGATCATTTCCCTGACGATGATGAAATGTCGACTGATCCAGCACCCAACTCTGACCCAACTCAAGCCAACCCACTGCGCACCATCGCCAAATCTTCTGCCACTGTCAAGAAACGCACTCGCGAAGAGATTTCCCCTGAAGACGAAGAAATGGAAGGGACTCTGCCTCCGTCAAGGACGCCAGGAATCAGTCCAACAGACAAGTATATGGAAGGCATAACTCGCATCAATGACCTCACTGGTAGGTCTACAACGGCAGAAACCCAGTCTGGAAAATGGTTTGAAGATCAGCTAGCAATGAAGCTGCAAACGGACTATGAGGGTGAGGCCATTGCCATGACAGGCTCTGAAGGCGATTTGCCCAGACGAAAAGTCCCCCGCCGGGATACTTCCTCGGATGCTGATCCCACAACTGCTGCAAATCCTACTGAGTCACCACGAACTACAGTGGCCGGTCCAACAATCGATCAGTACACCCATTTACTGGGTATCGGATGGAGTTGTGTAGGCGAAAGCTCAAACTTAGCTGCAATGGCACGAGGCTTTGGCCGGTATATTGACAATCACTACCCTCTTATCGACACAGAGGTTCTCTCAAAGAGCGAGAGCTTGGATTCGTATCTATGCAGAACAAGTCAGGGATACTTCTTATTCAAAGAAGACTTGTCGTCAGGGCAGCTAGTAGCCAACACGTGGGAGGATACGCTGGCGAATCTTCGGTGCTCGCCGGTGAAATTCTCGCAGGCACAGATCTTTGCTGCGTCAAGCTCAAAGACTCCAGATACGGGTCGCGAGAGTGATAATGGTAGAGGCTTTATGGCAGCGGAATCGGGAGACATGGAGATGGATTGAATGTTTGCGTGCAGCCTCGAGCTTATGCATTGTTGACGTTGACTTCGCTTTTCCACATCAGCAGAGTGTTGGAATATGGAGGAGGAGGAGGAGTCCAAAAGCTGATGCTTGGTTTACTTCTTGTCAACTCTCATGACATTGGCGGCGTTACGGAGTATGGGAGAAGGCCTATGACTAGAGGGTCGCTTTGCACATTGATTACTACAACATCTGCAAACCATTTCACCGAGCCCAGCTGAGAGACATTACTGTATGGTTGAGTATTGAGTCTTGGTCAGTGCACGTCGTAATAGGTGCTCGAAAGATAATCGTAGCAGAATACTCGGCCTATGCGTATTGCTGTAATGTAATGACGATGTTCAACGGCAGATCGTCCAAACACCGGACACAATTTCCCCCACCAATCTAAACGCTCTCGACTTATTGAAATGCCTCCACCTTGAAAAAATGCCTTTACACCCAGTTTTCAAAGCAGGATCCACGGCCCTCATCACAGGAGCAGCCTCGGGCATAGGTCTCGCTGTCGCTAAGCTCTGCCACAAACATGGAATGCAACTTGCCCTCGTTGATCGAAACACTGAAGCGCTCGCTGAAGCACGTTCACAATTCGCCAATGGCAGCGCAACGCAGACATATGCGATGGACGTTAGTAAAATTGACGAGTGGGGCGACTTGCGAGCTAAAGTGGAAATGGATTTCGGACAAGTCAGCTTCCTTATGTTGAATGCTGGTATTGGACTGAAGAGTGGTTGGGAGGATACGGAATATTTCCATAAGGTACGATGCAATCGAGGTATACACAAGCTGCTGACGTGCTAAATGCAGATAATGGACACAAACCTCTTCGGCGTCATCAATGGCATCTCTACCTTCCTCTCCTCCCTTCGCACCCAAAGTCAGCCCACCTCCATCATCATCACGGGTTCGAAACAGGGCATCACAAATCCTCCCGGTAATCCCGCTTACAATGCCTCCAAAGCTGCTATCAAAACTCTTGCCGAACATCTTTCATACGACTTGCGCGCCACGCCCACTTCTGTACACTTGCTTGTTCCAGGATGGACGTTTACAGGCTTGACTGGAGGTGGTAAGACCAAGGAGAAGCCAGAGGGGGCATGGACTCCCGAGCAAGTAGCGGATTATTTACAGCAGAAGATGGCGGAGGAAGTATTCTATGTGATATGTCCGGATAATGATGTAACGGTTGAGAAGGACAGGAAAAGGATGCTTTGGAGCGTTGGGGATATTATTAATGAGCGGCCACCCCTAAGTCGGTGGCGAGAGGGATACAAGGACGACGCAGAGGAATGGATGGCGAAGCAAAAGGTCTGAGCGATCTGGATTGAACACGAGATCATGATGCATGATTATTTGTACATACAACCAGGTGGCTCTCT
The DNA here is from genome assembly GCA_018257885.1 of Parmelia sp. 050094. Lineage (NCBI taxonomy): Eukaryota > Fungi > Ascomycota > Lecanoromycetes > Lecanorales > Parmeliaceae > Parmelia > Parmelia sp. 050094. Next base: position 126,575 of record JAEUBB010000045.1, read on the forward strand.
CTCATACATACAGCTCGACAGGAATCGTTGCTATCCAGCATCCTTCGAGCTTTCCCGAACATTCCCAGCAAATGCATCGTCCATCCCGGCCCAGCTCTTTGCCATTCTCTGCAATCCTACGGGCAGCACACCCAGCCAAGCGATCCATCTCGCATACGCTGGCTCGCTCACCAAACCCCCTTCACCTCGATCAATCAGTGCCACGATCTTGACCGCAACCTCTCCAGCTCCAACAACGGGCCCGAAGAAATTCCTCGCCCAGCCTCGCAGCTTAACGTTCCCGAACATTTGGGTATCCAATTGTCCAGGAGCCACCAATATCGTCTTCACCTGTGGCGCTCTTGCCGCCAGCTCGGTCGTCAGAGAAGCGTGATAGGCAAGCAGAGCGGCTTTCGAAGCCGTATACGCGGACAGATGCGCAGCACCCAAGTGCGCCAGCACGGACGAAACCGTCACAATCGTCCCCCCACGTAACGATCCCTCCCACACCGGCCGTAGAAACAGCCTGTTCAAATGATAATGGCTCAGCGTATTAACCCGGAACGTCCTCTCCACCTCCTCCCCGCTCTGCTCCATCAGCCCCTTCCCATTGACCACCGCCGCGTTATTCACCAGCACCGTCGGCACCCCCACATCCTCCACAACCCTCCCCCACACCCTCTCCACCTGCTCCCAATCCCCCACATCGCAATAGTAATACCTCACACCCTCCCTCTCCTCCCCCCCATCCCCATCCCTAAACCCCACATCCAACACCGCAACCCCGACCCCCCTCAGCGCGAAAATCTCCGCCAAACAGCCCCCCAACCCGCCCGCACCGCCCGTAATCACCACGACCTCATCCTCCCAGCTGATCTCCCTCTGTCGTCCGTAGGCGAGCCGCGTGTTCGCGGACTGGAAGACGCGGTACAGAGAGACGGATATTGCGAACAGGGTGGTGAGGATGAAGGAGGGGGAGTCGTAGGGGGCGGCGAGGGCGCGGAGGCAGAGGGGGAGGAGGGCGGCGAGGAAGGGGTGGAAGAGGGTGTGGGTGAGGACGTGGAGGAGGAGGTCGAGGGTTAGGGGGTGCGGGCGCGGGCGCGGGCGGGGGTTGTTGTTGATGGGTTTGGTGGCGGCTGGAGGTGGGGAGGCCATGGTGCGGGTGGGAGGGGCGCAGGGTCGTGTGCGAGTAGAGGGTGATTTGTTGCTAGTTTGCCTAGTTAGGAAAGATTTTTGTTGTCTAATGTTTTCGCCGCATTTTTCCTATATGCAGTCAAACGAAGTGGCTGGAATTTGATACATATATGTGTGTGACATTACTCTACGTACAGCAAAGAAAATAGAATGGGAAAGATGCCCGTCTCGCCCAAATATTACCAGGGCGATCTGCTGGGAGTTTGAATACCACTCTGCACCTCAAAGGTATGTCCAAGGATAAGGACTCCTAGGAATCAAAGTACAGTGGAACCACCAGATCACCTATCGCGATCAACTTTCCATACACATCTACAAAATGACCAAGCTTCTCTCCCTTCATCTATCGGATCTCGGCAGTAATGAGAATCCCGCTTCAAAACATCCTTGACTATCCCATAGATTGGCCTAATCCGCATGATTCTCTCTGCCCAATTTGCTCGAACCGACTAGTCGACCCTCTCACTACAGGAAACACCCTAGACAAGTGTCCAGAAACCGGTCGAGCTTTTTCATGAGGTTTCCTAACTCTGATAAGAAAGTAGAGATGTTCTCTATGTCGATTGGTGTAGCGGACATTCGACCATTTTCCGACGCACTGGTGGGCTCCATATGCGGTTTTGGGAAGGGAGAAGGAGCTCAGGTGGATCCAGATTGCAATGGTGGCAGAAACAAAAGGAGTATATACTTCGATGCGCATGAACGGCTCTCTCATCTTGAGATGAATGCCCTGGCGACTGATGAAGAGCAGAAGAGCACACAATGGAGACTGAGTCGAAAGTCAAAGTTCGATTAATTTTGATCTGGTGAAGAATTGGATTGAGACATGTGAGGTTCAGCACGGGAGTAAGTGTGCCGAACATGTTGTGGGTGATGCTCTGGCGAAAAGACTCATTGATGTTGAACATATTGAAGATAATTGCATTGTGGACAGTTCCGCTGCTAGAGTATGACGCTTAGGTACGTATGGGGCAGCGCATGGCATTTTATGCTGGAAGAGAAGTCCTGTTAGCAGCGACTCAGGAAGGATTCCTCAACTCGCTCGAACAGTAGGTTCCTCGAACCATCTGAGACGCCATGCACGCATGCGCCCAAAATGGCATACGTTGATCTCCGGGTTGACACCCTATGAAGACGATGACCAATATAAACGCAGCTAGACAGCCTTGGTAGTTGCACTGTTGCCGTAATGATCTGTGTTGCTGGTAAAGGTGCCGATTGCGGGATTCCAGCCCTGGGTGCTAGGAAGCCACCGCTTGTGTCGTCCGTTGAGATAATCGATGGACAAAAATTGATCACCTCGCTCGCTGGAACAACGACTTCCGCGAAAGACTCGACACGAGAGCGTGGATATTACAGGAATGCATCTTAGCAAATCGCCTCCTTGTATACACAGACACTTATGTTTTCTTTCACCTACGTATTCCATGTGGAGGGACGACATATTTCTTGCCAAACAGCACGCTTCCATCACTATCAGCCCAAATGGACGACAGCTTTTGACCTGATCGGCATACTTGAAAAAGGACCCATAGTCAACTAGAATGACCATTTCGACCCCCTTTTTGCGTTCTATCTTTCGCGAGACATGCAGTACGATTCTAATGTACCAATCGCCTTATCCGAAACACTCCAAATCCTATCCGAAGTATTTGGGTCCTTCTCTTATGAATTGCCGGAGCGATTCTCTGGGAAGTCCTTTTGTGGGAAGATCCCATCGGGGAGTATGTCCTCGAAGACCAGAGTTCCCGAGTTGGTCATGAGAAGGATGGAAATCGTGCTCAATTCACTTTGACGAGGTATGAAGTCCAGCCGGCGTTTGTGGGTATGAGATGCCTGCGGAATATGTTCCTCTTGAGTTCTTTCAATATCTACGGGCAATGGATACTTCTTCGTGGAAGAGCATGTAGAGTCGCCGAAAGCCGACGAGAGGGTTCTGAAGCATATGAGGCTACCTACCAATGCTTAGTTGCAGGTTCCCGCGGGTATAGTCCCATCTAGTGTCGCTTTACAGCAGTGTTGCGACCTTGAACATTGACCCTGTCAAGAATGAAATGCTGGATACTCGCCGAGCAGATGCAGCACAGGCTTGTGTAGGTGGTGGGAGCCGTCTCTTCAAAGTTCCCCCTAACCCCTAATGGAGAGAGTAGCAATCGGATGAACATGAATTCGTAGTGGTAGGAGTGACTGACACTCGGGTTGTTGTCATGTGCCGGTTGAAGAAGATAGGATGTATCAGCACGTGAGATGCAAGGGACGATAGTATATTGGAAGTGGATAGATCAGCAGCCGGGTCCAAAACTTTCATCATGGGCTGATTTCGAGAACAGGGTTATTCATGAGAGACGCCCTACGTTTTGAAGCACAGCGTGCCTTTCAATATGACATGCAGTTCTGGCACTCAGGCTAGTCTGATAGGACTGTCAAGGCGCCCCTAAGGTAAGCCCTAGCCCGTATAGTTATACCCCAGATCGGGATGGGCTTCGGAGCAGCCTAAAGCCCGGGCCGCCCCATTACGCAGCGTCCGAGCGCCCTAAGGCACCTGGTCAATTTATCACACGCACCCACCACACCTAGCTTATCCTTTTCTTCAATAAATTCGATACGAGGCAACCTTCAGGTAGAAAAGGAACAAGTTGGGGCCGATCCATCGCACATTGCGTATACCCGTGGCTCGTGTATTTGGTAAGCCCTAGCACACCTATCGCTGGAAGACCGTGAGTCACACCTCTCAGCACTCTTCATTTGGTTGATGATTCATCTCTATCTCTGTTCGAGACTTTCAAGGCTTACCCCTTCCACTCGTATTACTCCCTCCAGACCCACCATCACAAGACAACATGCCCCTGACAATCCATCACCTCCAAGTCTCCCAGTCTGAGCGTCTTCCCTGGCTCTGCGAAGAGCTGCACATCCCTTACACCCTAACCCTACACCAGCGCGCCCCCATCTTCTCCCCCCAATCCATCAAGGACCTGAACCCACTCGGCCAGGCCCCCGTGATACAAGACGGGACCCTCACTCTCGCGGAATCTGCCGCCTGCGCCGAATACATCATCCACACGTACGGTAATGGCAAGCTCGCCCTCCCACCCTCGCACAAGAACTACGCCGACTATCTCTACTGGTTCCATTTCGCCAATGGTAATCTGCAGCCGCAAGTACTGGTCGTGCAGCAGCTCGCCAAGACCGATGCGTCAGGATCTTCCGCCGCGGTGCGTAAGGCTCAAGAGAGATTTGGGAATCTGCTCGCGCTCGTGGATGCTCGTCTTTTGGGAAATGCGTGGTTGGCGGGCGATGAGTTTACCGCCGCAGACATCATGACTATTTATACGTTGACGACAATGCGCGCATTTCATCCCTATGATTTGACTGACTACCAGGCGATCTTAGCATACTTGGAGAGGGTGGTACAGAGAGAAGGGTACAGGAAGGCGAGAGCAAAAGCCGATCCTGATCTGGAACTGATGATTGACGGTAGGGCTCCGCGATCGTTCATGGAGAACCTGACGGCGGAGGGGAAGATCTAGCTATAGGTAAAGTCTTGAGTCTCGCGTCCTTCGGCCAATTCAATTCACCTACATAAAAGCAAGCATAGTGAAATATGAGAGTCATCTCCCTTCGCTTCAGAGAGAAAATAGATTGTGTCTTTTAATCGATGGATCTCTCATAGGTGACAAGCACAGAACGCAAATACGTCAAGCTACGCGCATTCGTATGATTGAAGACAATAGGCAAGATATCTCCGCGCACTATGCTAATTCTAGCAGCGAATGGCCTCCGCCACGATCTCACCATAAGCACGTTATTAGTAACGTATCTCTTTTCCACATCCAGCTTCTCAAGCTCAGATCTCTTAGCATTAAAGTTCTGGCTTAGACTGTCCTTGATTCGGCAATATGCAGGTCGATACAGAGCGTTGTCGGGACTCCTCGGTTCGGCCCACCATTCAACATCGATGCCCCTAGCTTCTCAAAAAGTCAACATGTGATGGTGTGATGCAGCCATTGTGTATTGCCTTTGTCCCGGTTTCCCACGCTATGGATTCAATAAATGCATCAGGACATCTGCCTCGGTGCTTCCTTGCTTCGTATCCTATCCTAAAGCAACCCTCTGTCACCATCAACGTCTTCTTATCATCATGAGGATCTTACAGCTTCTCCAGCTCAGTGCCCTGGTAGCTATCCCCGTCCACTGTGTGACCTCGGCTTTCCCAAATAGCTCTCTCCTCTCAAATAGCTCCCTTTTCTCGAACAGCTCTCGCTTCTCAAACAGCTCTCTCCTCCGCCTTCACCTTGCCAGCGCTACTTTGTCAGCGGGAGTTGCTCCCACAACAACAAATGCGCCTCTTGCCAACTCTACGCTTCCACTCTGTGGGGTGAGTCTCGCTCTCCCTTGTCGAGAAACATTACCAACTTCGTGCCCTAGCAAATCTGTGCAAAGGAGGCTACGGCGGCGACCAACTGTAGCGTGGCCACAAATTTGGCATGCGTCTGCAAAAGCCCCCTTTATCTGTCCATTGTAGGCAAATGCAACGAAGCGAGATGTAACGAAGCGGAGCTCCAAGGTAACTTGCCCCATGTCTGTCGAGACACTCATGGGACCACTTTTTGCTGCACTTTTGACACGCTGTGCAGACATTGCGGCAAGTAGCGAGCGACTATGCGCGTCAGTTGGCGGCGCCGTGCTGTCCTTCACTGCGAGTTCTACTCTTGCTACCCCAACAGGAGGGTTACGACCAGTGCCAATGCGTTTCACTGGTGACGCAGCAATGTTAAAGATGAGTGTTTTGGGCTGTTTATCAGGAGCTGTGATGTGGCTTGTGTGGATGTTGTAAACCAATGACGTTTTGTCGAGTGAAGCGGAACGTTTTGACTCTCTTGGACAGTCACAAAGGAAAGAGAAAGGCAAAAGATTCGATCAGAAGTCTCATTATCTTCCGTGATATAATATAATGAGGGCGGTGCTTTGCTCTTCGTTTGTTGGTACTGTCATGGAAGCATCAAAGACGGTTAAGGAAGGCGCTTGGCAAGTACTAAATTTCTATTCCAGCCAGCGAATTAGTCGAGAATACTCAAATGTCCATCCTTACCATGAAACTACAGAAAGCAAGAGGAACATTGATTTTGATGAGGAATATCCAAGTAGTATAGCCTTTACAAGAGCAAATCCCACCGTGAGTGACCGAGGACAAAATTTACACCTTCATCACGTCTAATCCAGTGCCTTTCAGCAAAATCGAGTCCTGATCAAACATCAGCTCTCGATTTTTCGACTCCATGTACCCCAAACAAACTCACAATCACAAAGGCAGGAAGCCACCAAGCCGCAAAGTGTACCACCGAAGCAAACCGCCCTCTCCAAACGGGCCAATTCGCTCCTCCCAAGACATCGCCAACGATCTTTTCCGCAAAGACCGACGACTTCATCCTCGGCACCCCATCCTCCCCCTTCGCACGAGCAGCAATTTCCTTCTCGATGCTCCTATACCTCGACGTCTGCGGAAGCTCGAACCGAGCACCGGCAGCCAGAATGTTCGTGCTCACAGCCCCCGCCTGCACCGTCACGACCTTGACGCCAAAGGGAGCCAACTCGAGGCGCAGTGTCTCGGATATCGCCGTCACCGCCGCCTTCGAGCCAGCGTAGAGCCCTCGCCACCTCGTGTCAGCCCAACCCCCTTTTGAGAATTAAATCAGCCTTACTCACCGAACCACGGCGCGTTCAAATTCGCAGCAAAGGAGCTTATGTTTACGATCGAGCCTTTAGCAGCGATGACAAATGGTGCAAATGCCTGAGTGACGCGCAGTGTGCCCCAGACATTGATCTCATACATGCTCTTCGCGGTCTCCAAATCGACATCTAATAATGGCATAGTGAATGTCTGGCCTGCATTGTTGACCAGAATGTCCAGCTTTCCGCCCGTCTGGGCTTCTATGACTTGGAGTGCGGCGTTTACGCTGGACGGAGAGGTAGGATCGAGGGTGAGGAGGGTGATGTTGGGGATGTCGCGCAAGTGGGACATCTTGGCTGGGTCGCGGGCTGTTGCGAAGACTTTCATGTTGCGTTGCTGGAACGCGGATGCTAGTGAGGAACCGATGCCTCCGGAGCTGCAGCCGGTGATGAGGACTGATTTGAGAGCCATGATGTTGAGACAAGCTATTAGTTTGAGGAGGTTGCCCAATTGATAAATCAGAGCGAGTATAGTAGAATAGGATAGGAGCATGAATGATCAGTGAGGGACAGAAGCGCTGCCCCCTTTTGTTGTTACTGGCTTCAGCCTTCCGTTGTAAAATATGGGCATCATAGAGACGAATCATGGAAATGAGTGGCTCCGACAGCACGGCGATTAGTAATGTTTGCACGCGATTACGTCACATTGCGTCCAACTCTTACATGATTGCCTATAGAGATGACACATAGGTACACAAAGTAGAATGGATGCGAAAAGCTGCCCAGAGCCGCTGCTCGCTCGGACAACTAGCCGTGATCAAGGGTCGAGAAGTTCAGATACACTGTATCAGTATGTGACATGAGAATGATTTCATTGCTGGATGAAATTATGCGCATTTCACATGGGCATTTACTTCTTTGCTGATTAAGATGCACTCTATAATCAATCATCGGGACAAAAACGCAATACATATGCAATGGGCTGCGATCCAGGCTGCCTTGCTGTTCAGCTCCGCCTTGTCTGGATTTGTCAACGCAGAAAATCGCAACACCTAGTTGTTCTGCAACGACTCTAGCCCTGCCAACTCCAACGCCGTTTTCAACGACTCCTTCGAGTCCTGATGGCTCTCACGATTGCGGCTGTCAAAGTCTCGATTTCGCAGCGGAATGACTCGAGGTTACGACTGGACTGGGAGCGAAAACATGCTCTTGAAAGTCGCTAAAAGAGGCTACTCTACGTTTAAGAACAATCGCTTTTTGGAGAGATGATGAGCTAGTCCTAATGGCTGGAACTCCAAATCTAGAATGGGTATTGGGAGCTTGAGTGATGATTGCCAAGACAAGGCATTCAAAGTGACCGCCAGAGTGTATTTGGAGGGAAAGATTTTACCTTCTAGTAAGGACATGATTGAAGCAGCTGGGTAAGAGATGCTCTAGACTACCTTGCTTACTCTACGTCATCGCGCCAGAAAGAGAGGCACTGGTGTCCTAGTAAAACATTATCTGTTCCTTCTCGGATGGATCCAGAATTGAAGGCTCCTGTAGAGAAATTCATCATCGCCCGAGCAGCTACCCCACGGATTGTAATATCGTACATCGACAGAAACAGCTACTATGACGTTCAATGACATACGCCACTGCGCGTCAATATGGCGGAAGGTAAGCATCCCCAGGAAGAATCGAACACACATGTTCAGACCACTGAGACGAAGTTCCCCATACTCGTAGCGACTCTCGGGCTAACGCTGTCATCGGGCAGCTTCTGAAGAGCAGCAATGAATCTGGCAAAGCGTTCGAAACCGGAAATCGCACTCGTATTGAACAAGTTAAGAATACGTTTGTACGAAGCTCGACTGTCTGAGTATCCAAGAATTCCTAGAACGCGTACGACAGCAGGTACCTCGGGACAGGCATAGGATATATGCGGTACCACGCGAGACGAAGCTGGGGGGTTTCTGCGACGACGGAATTTCGTCGCCGTACTGCTTGATGGTGCAAAGGTGATATGTGCAAGTGACGAGGGGTTGAAACCTTGGTTTCTCGAATTGATTTTGAGCTTTCGTGTAGTCTTATTCTCGTACTTTCTAGCTAGAGCTTGGGAGCCCGCGTATCCAAGTCAGTCGTCGATTGTTCTTCACCCACGTATTGCTACAAGTCCATATGCGCAGTCAGTACGACTCGCGGTCGTTCTGGTATGGAGGTACTACTCCCATCGGACCGGCGAGTATTGATATCCTGTGGGACAGCTTCTATTCGTAGCTGCTCGTTAAGCTGGACTTCTGCCGAGAAAGGGACGTCCATGGTTGTTCGCAAAGCCTTGCTGATCAATCCTTTTTGACCTTTGTCGCTACACTACCTGAAACTGTATTTGCGATGACCAATGTCCTGCTTCATTGTGATGAGCCGGGCTCGGTAAGTTACAATTAATGGAAACAGGCCTGTATCTGCTCTTGATCGAAACGAAAGAGCTAGCAGTTGTGTAATTGGGTTGCGTTGGAGGGCGAGATTCGCTGACCGTAAGAATTCTACTTCTGACTAGAGTAACCTGATTCAGCTTAGATTCCTTCGCAATCTGACGCCAAGAGGTAAACTTGGCACTTCCATGGCCCCGCCCCGTTCCTAACACCCCACTTCCCAGAACCTTTCACAATGCCCAAAGATATAATACAAAACTGTATATATTAGGCCCACGCGCCTGAAGAGACTAGTTTGATGGCCGTTAGTAGCGCATTCTTTATTCCAGTGATAAATACTAGGTCCGTTTACATATTGACAAATCCAAATCAGCATATTCCCGAGATTCCCCGTGGTCATTTACTTCGAGTCTTCTCTTCTCATCTTAGCAAAGATGACATAGCCGCAGAGTATGAGAATTCTACAATTGACGCCGAATTGTCACTGATCTATCTTTAGTATAATTGCTATACACGGCCTGGGAACCACCTCGCCCAAGACATGGGAAGCTAGAGGACACCAAGCATGTGGTAGCCAAAGACCACTAGTCAATTGGCTCAGTGACCATGATATGCTGCCCCAAGTCGTTCCCTCCGCCGACATATTCACTTTCACTTGGAATTCAGATTACTACAAGAGTGCGCCTGTTGTGCGCATACAGGATGTGGGAGCTATACTCTTGAGTAAGCTTCAAAGTCAGCGGGACGAGGTAGAATCAATACACCTTTAGGTGAACTCTCTGATTTTCCGTGTAGGCGCAAACGCACCTAAGACCGCTCATTTTCATAGCTTCGTGCTTTGGGGGTCTTATCGTCACCAAGGTCAGGTAGAGTCTTTTATAGAGCCTAAAAAAGCGGATGACTAAAGGCTTCCAGGCTCTCGAAATTGCCAATATCAAAGGAAGCGAGTATCAGAAATTGGTCGTTGCAACATCCGGGGTGGTCTTCCTCGGATCTCCTCTGCAAGGTACACGCGCCGGAACGGCTGCACAATGGAGAGTCATGCTAGGAGGCATACTCCAAAAAAGCCCTTCGCGGACCCTGCTTGAGGACCTCGACGGCAACACTAAAAAACTACGTGACACATCGGAAGCATTCGTCAAGATGATCACGAATCCTCCAATGCAGACAATGACGATGTGTTTCTGGGAATCAAAAAAAACTCAGTTGGCCAAGGCAGTACTTCCAAAGTCAATATCTAAACTTTTAACCAGAACAAAAATGATTGTAGGAGGGCTTCTTATACTCACTGAGCAAAATCAATTGAGACTGATGATGCGTAGCTCGTGGAAGAAGATTCTGCATGCTTTTTGGGGCACCCAAAACAACAGCTTGACGCGGCTCATGTAATGATGAACAAGTTTTGCGGCCCTACCGACGCGAACTTCGAGCTGGTCAGTAGCACTATCAAGGAAATGGTGGTGGAAGCAAAAAGAATTACTATTGCTCAACGAGAAGGTGAGTTTCTTCCTCGGGCAGTGAAATAGCCTACATTATCGAGCCATTTTCTCTAACGAATATGTTCAACTTAGTTGTAAACATCCGTAATGAGCATTTCATGGTTTCTCGACGAGTAAATTCAGTGTTTTCCGGCCGAGAGAAGGAGCTCAAGGACCTTCAACGTTCATTATCCCCCTCCCATTCAACAAATCCGCAGGCCGCAGATTCACAGATATATGTGATCCATGGTTTAGGGGGGGCCGGGAAGAGCGAAGTGGCTTTGAAGTTCGCGCACGATAACCGCGCCGAGTAAGATACCGCATGGTAAATAAAAGTGCCTTAGCTGACTAGTATCTAGATTTTGGGGTATCTTTTGGCTCGATGCGAGCAGCGAAAATTCACTTAAACGCGGTTTCGTGGATATCGCCGAGAAATGTGACCTGTATGATAAGAGTTTTGAAGGTGCAAAACTGTGGCTTCAAGGGACCTCTCACTCTTGGTTGCTCATTTTAGACAACGCCGATGATCCTATTCTTGACTATAGCATATTTCTACCTACCGCATCAAAAGGACGCGTTCTAATAACTTCCCGCGTCTCCACTTGTGTAAATCTCCAGACGGCTGGGAAGGACCACTACGAAAGCCTCAATCAAGAAACAGCGATCGAGCTTCTCTTTAAAGCCTCTAGAGTCGACTCGAGCTTGTACAGTACTCACGATGGTGATGCTCGGAAGATCGTGAATCTTTTAGGCTGCCATGCCCTCGCAGTCTTTCAGGCTGGAGTTTCTATTAGCCAAGGAATTTGTGATTTTGATGATTACGCGAAGACGTTCGAGAGACAGCGACAACGACTTTTGGAAATTTCACCCAACCTGGAAAGATCGCAATACGGCAATGTCTACGCCTCCTTTGAGGTCTCTACTACTTACCTGCGCAATTGCGGAGATCCAGCTGCGGCAGATGCACTTGAGCTACTCAACTGTTACGCTTTCATGAATTTTACAAATTTCCCAGAAGCAGCATTCGAAGCCGCCTGGCGGAACTCGAAAAAACTCTGTCGTGACGTACAGCCGGATACAGAAGAGCGAATTGAAAGTCTTTCACCCTGGCACAAATCTCATCTTCCAAGTTTCATGCGCCCAGATTCGTCTGAAGAACTCGACATAATATCCCTTCGTGAAGCCCAATCTTTGCTCGCCTCTCTCTCCATTGTTGTACTCGAATTGCCCGCACACACAACAAGAATGCATCCTGTCGCGCACATGTGGGCTAGGGACCGCTTGGAAAAGCATAAGAATTGCGTAAACATTTGGTTGGGCGCACTCGCTGTCCTTTGCTGTTCGATCAAAAGTCCTTACCAGCAGGAGGCTTTGTGGGTGCAGCTCCAGCCTCATGTTGAGTGGATCAAAAAACCTTCACCTGGTGATTACCTCCACAGCAACGAATTCCATCTTCATCAGTCTTTCTTTCGACTGAGCTGGGTTCTGTATAAACTACGAGCTGATAAGGTGGTGATTGAAATGCTTCAGACGTGTTTTATAGAAGCAGACCAGTCTTGGACAGAATTTGCATATAGTGCAGAAATTCGACATCTTTACGGTAGCTGCTTACTTGATAATGGAGATGTCAAAGAAGCCACAAATATCCTCGAGGATGTCGTTAAGGACCAAGAGAAGCTAGCCGAAGATAATCCTGATCGACTTGCTTCGCAGCATGTACTCGCTATAGCTTATGAAGCAAATGGGCAAGTTGGCGAAGCCATTGAGCTACTTGAGTATATCGTTAAGATTGAAGAAAAGCTAGCTGAAGATCATTCTTCTCGACTTGCTTCGCAGCATATGCTCGCTGTAGCTTATCGAGCAAATGAGCAAGTGCGCGAAGCCATCAAGCTGCTTGAGTGTATCGTTAAAATTCAAGAAAAAAAGCTAGCCGAAGATCATCCTGATCGACTCGCTTCGCAGCATGAGCTCGCTACAGCTTATCGAGAAAATGGGCAAGTTAGCGAAGCCATCAAGCTGCTTAAGTATATCGTTAAGATAAATGAGAAGCTAGCTGAAGATCATCCTATTCGACTTGCTTCGCAGCATTCGCTCGCTAGAGCTTATCAAGAAAAAGGAAAAATTGATAAAGCTATCAAGCTACTCGAGCATGTTGTTGAGATTGAAGAAAAAAAGCTGGTCGAAGATCATCCTGATCGACTTGTTTCCCAGCATGAGCTAGCCATGGCTTACCGAGAAGATGGAAAGGTTGACCAAGCTATCAAGCTACTCGAGCATGTTGTTGAGATTAAAGAAAAAAAGCTGGCCGAAGATCATCCTGATCAACTTGTTTCCCAGCATGAGCTAGCCATGGCTTACCGAGAAGATGGAAAGGTTGACCAAGCTATCAAGCTTCTCGAGCATGTTGTTAGGGTGGAAGGAAAAAAGCTGGCTGAAGATGACTCTTCTCGAATTATCTCTCAGCGAGCTCTCGCCAAAGCTTATCGAGAAGATGGAAAAATTGATCAAGCCATCAAGCTACTCGAGCACGTCGTTAAGATTGAAGAAAAAAAGCTGGCGGAAGATGATCCTTCTCGACTTACTTCGCAGCATAAGCTCGGTAGAGCTTATCGAAAAACTGGAGAATTTGATCGAGCCATCAAGATACTCGAGCATGTGGTTAAGGTTAAAGAAAAAAAGCTGGCGGAAGATGATCCTTCTCGAATCATCTCCCAGCGTGCGCTCGCCAAAGCTTATCGAGAGAATGGACAAGTTGACAAGGCCGAAGAGATTGAGGATAGACTCATACCGGAGATAAAGCAGTGAGCGGTCGACCACGGATTCTTCAAGTTGTTGTTCCTTTGACCAAAGGATCGACACTACGTGAAGGGAGGATGAGATCGGATCGTCGGAACACAACACGTTCTTGTCCCTCAATGCTTCAAATGGAAGGGAGATGGACAGGAGGCTATGGGGCCTGGGAGAGATCGAACAAGATATCGGTTGACGAGATGAGGGAGCACGCAGAGCGAGGGGAGGCCTCAGGCGTGGCATCCCTGGAGGGAATTGGAAACACCACTCTCGCTACACCGCGCCTTTTTTCCTTTTCCAGCAGATATTTCATTTTGGTTCAGAGGAGTATAGAAGGATCATTGGGGCACAGAACGCCTTTTCATTATTTTTCTCATTGCTGTCATGTGAAGGCCGAGAGGGGCTAGTTTTAGATATCAATCCAATGACATTCCCCTAACACCAAAATCTCGACAATAGGAATGACCTTGCAGACATGACATATAAGGGAAACTATCTATCCCCCCACATTGTCCAGCCAATAGAAAGTGTCTCGCACAAGTCCATCGCAGACTGGAACGCTCGTAAGAGCCTCGCAGGCTACAGAAGTACTTTGTAGACGCGCAATATCCCAGCAAGGGTTTGTTCAGGGGACCCAACTGAATAGTAACTTGCCGGTGTAAGGCAAAAAATAAAAAAACATACAGCAGCTAAAATTCGCTGGTGGTCACCCACCCAACTACTACTTAGCCGATCTGAGGCTTATCTTTGGCTGAGCGGACGGGAAGCCGAGTGTTCAACAGTCTATGGCCGTATGTAAAAGAGCAGTTGCTATAACAGTATCCAATCATTCATTGGAAATGCTCTTCACTCCCCATGCTACCCAGGCTCGCTCATTCGTTTTCTATCGCATCTGGTCAGGCACTGTTGTTGAAATAATATAGAGAACTGTATGTCTTATTGACTCAGGAAATGGCCGCTTGTCCTGAAGAATGTTGGGGGGGGGAGAGACGCGGGGTTATTGGTCCCGAGAGGGTTGCATTGCATGTAAGGCTGATCGAAAGGCTGACTTACACCCTTGACCGAGTGCACAGCTTTGCGATTCTCGGTCTGACCAGAACGATTGCTCTCAACTCCCAATCTTTATTGTGAGTATCATCTCGACTTCTAGGTGTCTAAGAACTGGTCTTGGGGACGGCCTGCGCTCATTTGCGCCTATTGCATCTGCAACGCCATGGATCCGATCTCTGCCGCCGCATCCATAATTGGTCTTCTTGGAGCCGCGGCTAAGATCTCCAAATCCCTCTTCAACTTCATTCAGAGCGTAAAAGATGCTCCCAAGCTAGTTTCAAGTGTTCTGCAAGAAGTCTCTGATACCAGCGCCTGCCTAAATCAATTGCAGAGCTACTTGATGGGCACCAAAACCACATCCAGACCCCACGGCAGCCTGCTAATGGTAGAGCAAATCGTTGTTGCCTTGTCGAATTGTGTATTGGTATTCTCGGAGCTCGAGGAGATAGTAGAACCTCTGAAGCCGTTGAATCGAACACCATCTGGCAGACTAGCTCAATGGCTTCTCAAGGAGCAAACAATCAAGAACCTGTTGACTCGCTTGCATATCTCCAAATTATCACTTAATCTTATGTTGACAACATTGACCTGGTAAGTCATGTTGGTCCCCCAACATACCTATCTACGCAGTATCTGATGTTTGATCACACCAGTACATCCATAGGTGAAGTCCAAGCATCAGTGACCGAGCTTGCCACAATAATCACCAATGTTCTGGAAAGCAACCAAGAAATATCCCAACGGATGGCAAGGTTAGAGCAGCAGAGTTTTCGAACGTCACCAAGCACGATCTGTACAACCACTGGCAAAAGCACAATCTCGAGTCCATCAGTAGCCGAAACGAACACAGTAGAAGATACCGAGAGTATCGTGACCATTAAAAGACCTGGTTTGGACACTCAAAAGACCAGAAACAGTGAATCAAGGACTCCTTTTGGATTTTCATTCGATCAAGATCTGAACACGTCTCGTCCATATACGCGAGCCATGAAAAGAGACGAAACATGGTCTATAACATCATCCGAGATCCACACCTTGGGATGGTCATACCTATCCGGTATAAGTCTGGCGGAGGTGTCCCACATATCTGTCATTAATCTACCATTCAGTCCCCAAGATCTGTGGAACGGCCAACGCTATCTTGCCTCAAAGATTGACCGCGTCGGCTTCTTCCTTTCGAAATCGCAGAGCAACTCCTCAAGCTCAATCACAACACAGTCGGCACCAACACCTAAATCGGGTCTGGAGACCAACGTTCCCGTACGCGCGGGCCAGAGCAGTGGAAGTTTGAGCATGATCAGAGAAGGCATGGGCTTACCGGTGGCTGCGAAAAATATAGCAACACTAGGCATATTTTCGTCGTTAGTGTTCGCCCTCAAATGAGGGTATGCATGACCTGCGAACACCAGTGCAAGTAGGTATGTAGACAGATGATTGGGCAGGTCCAAGTAGGCTCAGCAGCAGACTTAAGTACTTCCAACAATTATACACAGGCTTCATAAAGTAACCCCTAAACCTCTCATGCCTACGGGGCATGCACCCTGCTGGAAACGAATGCTATGGTCCCAAACCAGAAAATTCGATAAGGAATAGAAAACGCTAGCCCATCATCATATACGCCCAACGACGTATTTGCCTCGCAGGTTCATCCAGAGCCTTGTCCAGTTGCCATCCGCTGGGTTGTCGCCTTGGGGACGACAGAACCATAGGAAGCTAACTGGCGTCACTGGCAGCCAACGGGGAGGGTTATCATGAGGGTTTATCGGCGTGCCGCGAGTGAGGATGCGTCCCAAAATGCCGCGAGTACGAGGGTCAGCAGGGTATCCGCCCTTCTGAAACAACAAATTAAGGTCCGCAGCTGGAAGACTCCAGACTTTCTCCACCATTCGGTCAAAAGCGTACATCTCGCATTTAGGGTCAAAAGCCATATGACCGCCGCCGACATGAAGAATTATACGGCGTTCTCTAGCAAGCGCGACGAATGAGTCAATGTCAAACATTTCCTCGCTGCTGTGATAGCATCTCTCGTGATGGTACAACGCTCTCAGCGCTAATCCTTTGCGACCGACAAAACCAGCACTGTGACAAAGAGCACACCTGGTTTGCCGGAGCATCATCTTCAGCAGAGCATGTTCCGCGTCCTGTGTGTGGTGACAATGATTATTGAGCTGAATCCACTGTTCCGGTGTTTTGTTTGAACTTGTGACGAATCCACAATGTGGAATGATACAGCGAATGTCATGGTGATCCCGAACCCGATACCAATGCTTTGGCCAGGGCATTGAAGGTGTTCCAGGCATACTCGAAAAGCAATCGTGGGTATGCGTGAAAAGAGATGTTCTCGTGAATAGTGATAATATGGGCTTCTTTGGCTTGCTTTCGTTTGCTCTGTGAAGTTTTGGAAATATGGTGGATTTCTGCAAGTGTGAAGTGATGGATGTTGCTCCACGAAGTAAGAAATGAGTTCCATGATTCATGGTGGAAAGAACGACCCCAATACCGGACCTGCATCCCCGCCCGGTGGCAGCAAGTCTAAGATTTAACAGCTTTCCTACTGACTGTTAGCACCTCGAGACCTCAGTTGGAGTAGGGCATGGCCTTATATATAGATCTCTCCGGTGACTACCAATCCCGCAGTCCTCAGTGCAGCCTCAAAAATTGACCTGTAAAGCGAATTAAAATGCTACTTTGAAATTACCATAGTACTCGTGTATTAGCTTTCAAGTCACCCAAGCTGACTGTCACCACTCAACAAGAGTACGCCTTGATGCCCGCCAAAACCCAAAACGCCTGCGCATGGCTAGATAGAAAATTATGACTCATAAAAAATTTACGACTTCATGAGCGCTCTCATTGAGCCATGCCTAATATATGTCCTTTTCACACAGTCAGATCAAGAATCAATCATCCTATCAGAACGTCGTAGCCGCAACTCAGCGCATTCTCAAGCAATGGCTACCCTCAACGTCATCCCCTACGCCACCGTCCAATCAGCATTGCAAGAGGCGCATCAAACCTTCCGAGAGACGCGCGAATACAACACCAACTTCCACACGCGAGAAGAAATCACCGCGGTCCTACCCAACGTCACGCACTGCGATCCCGACGATCAACCCTGGATCCTGCTGGAGCCATGGCTCGATCTCATCACATCCTCGCGAGGCCTCCAGGAACGCGATATCCATCGCATCCTCCTGCCTGGAAAATTCCTAGTGCATCTCATCCATGCGTCCGGGGTAGGGTTGCAGCTGGGAAGGGTATCAGCAGGTGATGCAGAAGATTTGGCAGAGACATTCCCCAAGCTTACCACCCAAGGAGAGATCATTGAGGACGTGGTCCAAAAAGACAAATACTTCGTCCGACTCGACACCTGCAGCTTAAAAGACGCCATCGATGGCGCGGGCCCGGTGAAAAGCACGACCGATCTCTGGACCCGTCTGGCGACCAGCGCGCGGGGGATGACCGGTCTGAAGGACTTGCGGAAAGCGGGAATGCCCATCTACATGTATCTATTCCCATGGGACGAAACGCTACGAACCAATCTCGAATACCGCATCTACTGTCCTCCTGATACGGGCAAGATTGCCGCTATATCTCAGTACGAATGGCACGCGCCGTGGTATCACGCCGACGCCAAAGAAGAGCATGAGAATATTGCCGACAGATTGTTCAGCAATTGCAAAAGGCTTCACGAGAAAATTACGGCGCATCCTGCTATGACGGAGGTGCTCAGGAGCCGAGGTTTCGTGTTTGATGTCGTTGCAGATCCGGTGGACCAGAATGTCAAGTTGATCGAGTTGAACGATTTCGGGGCACTGAGCGGGTGTGGAGCCTGTCTGTTCCACTGGGTGAGAGACGCGAGGCTCTTGTATGGATTGAATGAGAGGGTGGAAGTCCGGGTGACGGTTTGATTCACGTGGCTCTTGTCTGACAGTTCAAAGGTAAAGAGGATGAGCGCTTGACACGATCATATGTCATAGCAAGCGCAATTCCTGATGAGAATACAAGTACTCTAATGTCATCCGCCAGCTGGCTCGAACGGACTGGACAATTCCTGCTCTATAAATTCTATCCGCAAAATTCGCACAATCTATGAGATGAATGTCTTCCTACCCAAATTCTGAGTTCTACTGTGACTCTGATTTCTTCAAAGAAATACGTCCATCGGGGTAAAGACAACTGTAGCGTTCCCACTGCACTGCATACTAAAGCATCTCAAGCTGCTCCCTATCTATGCTTCTGAAGCACACATAGAAAAGGACTGTCGCAGCAGATAGAATTCCAGCCAAACACGCATATAAGATAACGAGATGTGGATCTTTTGCGAGCGGAGTGAAGGCTATGGCGAGAAGGGCTCCGAGTCCAGCCATGGCAATCGAGAAAGCATTGACAATGGAGCGCATACTCTTCGGGGCCTGATTATACGCATGTTCCGTACCAGTAGTAAGACAGAACAACTCGGCCATTCCTCCAACCGAGTAGATCGGCACTTGCAAAAACATGGAAATCTGGTTCGGGATACGTCCATTGTCCGAAGCCGGACAATTGAGCGGCGCATCGTAGCAGGGTGCGCTACTGTAAATTAGTTGCTGTAGACTAGCCGCGTATGCCATAGCGGCCGATAGGAGGAAGAAGCCAAAGGTGATGCGGGCGGCGGAGCGAAAGTTGATGTGTTTTCGTCGCAGCCAGGGATAGACGCCTTTCTGGACAAGGGGGTAGAGTATAATCCCTGTGAGAGGATTTACAGATTTGATGGCGTCGTTGGGAACGCCCGAGTTGACCATTTGGCCGGCTTGGGAGATGAGGTTATTGAAGGTTTGATTAAGGCAGAGCCAATGGAAAGGGAAAAGAAGCCTACGAACGTGAGATCAGGATGTTAGTGCCGTCATCGAAGAGCTCGTGAAATCAAGAGACTTACAGAATCCGACAAGCGAACAGTCCCAGCTTGAGCTCTTCAACGAATCTGTCGTCCCAGGGCACCTTTCCACGGCATTTGGGGTTCTGAGCTTGAGTTTCAGGCTTTGCTGCGTTCATGTGGAAACCGCCCTTTGTGGCAAGCCATAAAGCTTTAATTGCATTGACTAGGAGGGCACCTGAAGGTGCTGATTTCACTGAAATTCTTTGTCAGCCTTTGAATACTATTATTGCATTGATGCTGCAGAGTTTTACCGAACTTTGTTCTGAAAATCACCAGCGGAATCATACCAAGCGCCATAGCGCCTGCAGGAGGGATGAAAGCTGCCCAAAAGCCAACGTACTTTTCCAAGAATGTCGTTCCGAGAGCCGCTAGACCTGCAATATTAACCATCCTGCTCAGTCCACATCAATAAGAATCCAGGGTAGTCTCAGACGAGGTGGCGTCAAGCTTACCAATAATAAGAATTGTAGATGTATGAGATAGTAAGCTCCCGATCAGCTACAACCCTTTCTCCGTTCCTCCTGATCTTGATCCTAGGAATAGTTTCGGTGTATTGATCAGCTACAAGTATTTGGTTAGTCCACCGGGTCGCTTATATCTTTGCTGAATGCCTTTTAGGGTACCTATGAAAGGGTTGACTGCAGCCCTCACTCCGCCGCTACCGAACGAAAAGAGAATGACACTAACACCGAATCCAGCAAGTGCGGTACCCTCGTGTGCTAGCGCCGCTGGAATGGATGTCAATAAGAGGATCAAAGCTCCAAGGAAGACAATGCTTGAGCAATGTCAGACATTGATATATGGCTCGCCTGTCTCTTCAAGAGACTTACATGGAAGAGAAGAAAATCGTTCTGAAGCGACCAAGCCACGCATCTGCGACCACTGCTCCTATTATCGGTGTAAAGTAGGAAAAGGCCATGAAGCTGGTCATGATCAGAGACGCGGTGGCTTGCTCCAGGTCCAGTGCTCCGGGAATCTTGTTGTGGCGACCATGTTGAAGATAATTCTCTGTAGCTCATCAGTCAGGGAAACGAAGGATTAAAGTGGAGGGTGGGACTATACGTAGTGGACCTGTAGCACCATACCAAGTGAATCGCTCTGCGGATGCCGCGAAGCATGCCAGCCATACGCCAGCGGGAATGTCGTCGACAACATGGAAAAGATTCGTTATCTCTTGTTCGGTTGCGGGCTCACCCTCAGCGGTTTTGATAACATCGAATGATGATAAAGTGTCCGTCTGTTTCTCATCACTGGCGACTCCCCTCGGCTTCACACCCACACCCACATCCTTCTCGAGGTCGCCCTTGTTCTCACTCTTGACGCTAACCATGGAGTCACCTGCGAATATAGACAGGCGACGGTCAAGCCAAGGCCTGTGGTTCAGTCAGTTGGGCTTGGAAAGTTTGGCAGCTCTGTTTACTTGGGCTAAAGCTGGCATATTTAAAAAGATGTTCCATGATCAGATTGCCCCTCTAAATACTGGGGCGATCTGAAATCTTCGGCCAAGAGTGCGGTCTGACCCTCCCAGCCGGCATTCTGGTTTGCAGGAGGCTCAGGAGCGAAAGCCGTGACCTACTCGGTTGGAAGTTGGGCGACGGAGAAATCCAGTCTCTCTCGGCCGAGAAACAATTTTCTGATCGGCGAAATTTTCGGCGTAATTTATTCTAATCTAGGACAGTATTTTACAGTTCGAGCAGCGCTGGGATCGGTAAGCTAAGTTAGATTCGAGCGACAGGCGGCCGAGAGCGGCACCAGCGGGCTGTAGATGGGGCCGTTGATCTGATAATCCGATTGACAATCACCTCGGACGGGGGAGCCTAAGATGGTTTCGTAATGTAAATTAAGGCACCATAAACAGTGACGACGGTACCTACCATCAATCAGTCTTCTATTGTTCCCCCACATCACGTCCGCTTTCTCCGTCGCCCTTGTTGACCTGACGATGATGCCAGTAAGACTGCAGAGTGACATCAGGTAGCCTGCTAGAGGTACAGCATACAGCTGCTCTACACGATGCTGTCATGTTTCAAAGTCACCATCTCAGTTCGCATGCACACTAACATTCCCCTCTCATATTCACCTTCACCTTCTCCCACAGCCAATCTATGCTTCTTATGCTTAATCCGAATGTAAGACCAAAATCCCTGTCTACCATGATACAGCCGTGGTAGGAGGCCGAGACACAAATAACAAGCGCGGTCCTGAAAGTATCCTGGAGGGGCCATCAAGACCACTGCGACCTAGCTACAATGAATGGAACAATCACCCCTTCTGGTGAGGCTCCTTCTCCAAAATCTGCCCACTTGACCGCATAAGATAGTAGACCGCACTTGGACTAACTATTTCCGTTCACAGAAAAGCAATTCAAGGTCCAATGGCGCAGAAATGCCCAGAAGAGCTCCCAAGTCGTTCAGACAGTCGACTTGATTTTGGAGTATGCATCCTCGGCAGCGACTCCTGTACATGGTTTCACCTCAGACTCTATCCTTCGCTCCACCAAGAAACTTCCTCTAAGTGGCAGCGATATCGCTGTGTCGAGCTTTTTCCACCATGCCAACAAAGCTACAATCAAACCAGAATGCATGGGAATCAAGACATTTCTTCCCGTTTGTGATGGGTACGTGTCACGCTCGGACATGATAGAGTTCCGTTTCTTTGGCTGTGAGCTCGTCCAACTTGCATCTGGATTCGTTGCTCCACGACAGCATGTCGTTGCGTTCAGATATGAGGAAAAGCAAAGTCCTGCCAGCCAGCTACAGACTGTCTTAGACTCTGCAATTGGGGCTATTCTGGTTAAGCCAAGCCCGGAGAGATTGGTCGAGCATACCTTGGCGGAGCTGGAATCGGAGGTCAAGAACAGGCTTTCTATTCGTTGGCTGCTGCCAGAACCCATACCTTACAAGCGGGTGGCTATCGTGGGTTGTCTTCCTGAGAACAAGTCATATGAGGGTATCAAAGCAATGGGTATCGGACTCGTCATTCTAGATCAGCCAGGTCACTATCTTGAGGACCCCAGTGGTCCACTAGCCTATTTAAGGGAGGCTTTCTGCCCTATCGACCTCAATCCCGACGCAGATCTTCCTCAACGTATCGTTGATGCTTTGAGAGGACACCATGTGGATGGACTTTGCACTCGTTTCGATGTGCTGCACACAAAAGTTGCGATGGCGGCTGAGACAATGGGATTGCCTACCTCATCGCCTTCAGCCTACGCAATTGCGACCGACAAATACGCTGCTCGTGTATTAGAGCCTGATCAGAATTCTGCCATATGCGTGACGAGTGGTGAAGAATTTCTGCAGCGCATACAATCCAGTGAAGATCCTCTAGACATTGAGTACCCTGTTGTGGTCAAGCCATGTACTGGACGCACAAGCTGGTGCGTCACAAAGACTGAAACAGAGGCTGATACCATTGCGGCGATTGACAAGGCACGATCCCGCGTTATTGGGCACAAAGACGGCAAACCGATTTACTCCTCGATAATGGTGGAACCATACATAGATGGACCAGAAGTTGATGTCAACTTCGCCTTGTGGGACGGAGAGGTCCTCTTCTACGATGTGTCAGACAATTGGCCCTGCGCTGGAGACATTGCCGCCATACCCGGGCAAAACGATTTCCAGGAGACCATGTTTGTATACCCTTCAGCTTTGCCACAGTCAGAGCAGCATCTACTTGCCACATCCTTACGCGACAGCCTGTTGCGCATGGGTTTCCGCACAGGCTGCTTTCATGCAGAGGGTCGGGTCCGCAATTCATCCATGCACTTCACAGACAGAAACGGTACGCTCGATCTGTTGCCCAAACAAACCCCACCCAGTGCAAAACCCAGTGCATTCATGATCGAAGTGAATCCGCGCCCACCAGGCTATTTCGGTCTCCATGCCTCAATGTGGACACATGGAGTTGACTATTACGCCTTGCATGTTCTTCGCTGCATAGCAGATGAGCAGCGCTATCGCTCTTTCGCATTTCCTTTCATAAATGGGCCGCAGCATGCGAGTGCCCTTGTGCTTATCATGCCAGAGAAAGGTGGTATTTTCAAGTCGCCCGATCCTACCATAGAATTGA
Organism: Parmelia sp. 050094; assembly: GCA_018257885.1. Lineage (NCBI taxonomy): Eukaryota > Fungi > Ascomycota > Lecanoromycetes > Lecanorales > Parmeliaceae > Parmelia > Parmelia sp. 050094. The sequence continues at coordinate 150,142 of JAEUBB010000045.1, forward strand.
AGCGAAAGCGTCCAGACTTGATGGAATGTATCCCGCTTTACAACAACGTTTTTAAGCAGGGTCAACGCGTCACATCGCCCGATGCGGTGGATATGACCTACATGGCCACTGTAGTGGTGAATACAAGGAAGGGGAGAGATGATCTTCTGAGGAAGGCTGAGGAGATTAGGGCGAATTGGCATGTGGAGATAGAGTGATGATTGAAAAGGTTTCATTGCAATGTTTTTCTGTTGAATCCGTCTAATTGTCAACTTATCTGCTAGCTAAAGAAATATCATATACAAATATATGCACTTGGCGCAAAGATACATTTCGACCAGCTGGTACTCTGAGCACTCTGCATCTAGTACCACTATCTTCATCTACCTCGATTGGTCGTCGCCTCATTCCACATTTTGCGAGTCTCACCAACACTATGACATCGGAGACTACAATTGCGACACGCTGACGACCCTTCCATGGAGAAAGATGGGTTGGCCGGGCCGTCGGTACAGACTATCTGTGAGCACTGAGCTATTCGCCCCGGACACGCATGTGAAAGCATCAGCGAAGCAGTCTGCGCACCGAGCTCCGCCAAGGAATCAGGAACCCAGACTCATGTTTCCATCCAATTGTAAGAGCCAAAGTCATCGAACGCGGAGTTCAACCAATCGTCCGCACCGGTCCCTTCCATGAGAGGGTTTAGATCCGTCAAGTCTGGTATCTTTGCCACATTGTCAGCAATGTAGATTCTCAGCCACGAACTGCAGCCAGTATCTGGGGAGAACATACCGCAGCTTCAGTCATCGGAAGAGCAATCTCATCATTTTGCTCTCCACCATCCGCGTCTACCTTTGCATAAACAGACGTGCGCCGAATATGCTTCATGTATCGTGCAAAGAGGGCATCCGAATTTTCCTTATTATGGCCTCTGTCTACCTGGCAGAGGCAAATCTTGCTGCAGAGCACAATGATCCGATTGACCACCTTCTCCTGCCACAGAGCAGAGGTCGCGGGGTTCTTATGAGGCTCGATGAAACAGCTTGCTGCAAAAAGGAGCCATAGGCCACGGAAGCCGTCGCCGAGCGCCAAGATGCGCTCCTCGACCAAATGCAGTGCTCGGTCGATGAGCTGGACTGTCTCGTCCGAAGCTGATGTGTTACCATAAATCGTGTCTTTTAGGTTGTTAGTTACTACATCTGGAAGTAACAGAAATACGGGGTATGGTCAAGGAATCCTTACCAATCTCGGCGGCAGTTGACTCGACCAGGCAGAGACATAGCGTTGCCCGCATCAAGTCGTTCCTGCTCAGGCACATTTGGCTGAAGCCTTGCTCTGACAAGCGGCAGTAGATGTTGATAATGGTTTTGGCAGAGGCTCGGCAAACAAAGCGAGAGTGGCTCGAAGTCATGGTTGGAGATTTACCCATGGCAAAAGGCATGTGAAGCATGATGAGAAGTTTATGCAACTGTATCTGGAGAGAGGCGTTCCCAGGAACGCTGGCATCACCGAAATATGTGGAGGAAGTTCCACTAGGCCAGGATCTTAAACTGAAGAACTTGTTGAATATCTGTTCGTGGTAGGAATTCAAATCTGTCGCGCACAAGCTCTTATGCTTCTCTGGCTCGTTGACGAGCTCGTTGATGGTGTAGATCAGTGGCCTGAGACTGTGTGCATACCGAGCAATAGAGAACATGGTGAGAGAGTCTTCGTCTTGAGCAGCAGGCTCCTCCGTGGTGCTCTCGTCAAATTCGTCTTCCCCGAAGTTACCAGGCGGTTCAATGTCCGAGTGTAGGTGGGCGATCAACGATGGTACACCCCGCTCGATGCTTTCCGACAGATCAAGCTCCGCTATAGTTGACCACAATCGTCGACGCATCTCCTTGTCGTAAAATGATGCTCTAATCCCGAGACTTCTTGGACTCCTGTGTAAGCCTGTAGAGATAGCACTGGCTAGAAGAGTCTGCGATAGCATGTAGTGGCGCTTGATTTTAATAGCATTGACCTTCTTTGACAGCAGCAACAGACACTTGATTTGAAATACATTCAGGGTCGTATGTTTCTGACTTTGATGATCATGCCAGATCTCCACAGCATGTACCCACTGAATGGCTTCCGTCCTAGCGCTTGAGCTATCCCCGTCAAATAAGATAGGATTGTCTACGTAGAGACATCTCGCGCAAGACATGGCAGCCAAGAGCAGAGCGATAAAAGATAACTCGTTATCCACACTTTCTGTCCAAAAGGCTTCGTATCGACGCCAAAATGTTGGGCCATGGATGATCCTGAACATGCCCTCGAAATGCTTGAAATACTGCTGCATACACGGACGACATACTGGTTCGGGCGGCAATAGCCGCTTCAGTGCGACCCCGGGCTCCTCTATCGGTTGCCCAGAAGATTGATGGTTTTTGGAAATTGTTTCTACAGCCCATCGATGCGCTCCAAGCACTGGGTGGTCGGAAAGGGTCTTCTTGAGGAATCCACGGAGACCGTCAAAGTAACTGATCATGCTCACGGAATGGCTAGCACCGTGAAATTGCGTCTTGAAACTAGTCCCTTGTATCAATGGACGGCCCGAACTAGCTTCGGCTGGCGCAGGCTCACTTCCAACACTTGTCGTGTGATTAGTCGTCGTAGGCGTGACTGGAAAAATGCCAGATTGGTTGGACGGATATCCAATGTTGGTGTCGATGTGGGCCGAGGGCTCTCCTGGCGGCATTCCAAGATTAGACTCGTCACTTACGGGGCCATTTCTCGCAGAAAGATTTATGTTGACTTCAGCAACCGGGCTTGGTAGAAAGCCAGGAGACAGACTGCGTATCTCGGGAGCATCTTCCTCGCTACCCGCAAGACGCTCATCGTAACGGCATTGCTCACGATAGCCACCCTCTGTGCATCGCGTACAGACCGGAGCTTGCCGATCGCATTTCACCTTTCGCCGTTTACAGACCAGACAGGAGAGGACAACCCGCTTTCTCCGGACGCCGCCATGGGTTGACTTGCTCGAGAGGCCAAGCCTGGTGGAAGTAGACATTCAGCTGAGTCTCTATGGTTTGATTGCTGGGAGAATGAAGGAGAAAAAAAAATCTACTCGTGTAAGGCCGTTATCGGAGCTCAGAAAACCGGGCAGTAGGTGTCAACGAGCAATGAAAGAGAATATCAAAATAAAAAGTTCACAGGGTTTATGAAACGAAAGCAAGAACGAGAAGAGCGACAGATGCACGATACACACATGTTGTTATCTGATCATCTGATAAGACAAAAGGATAGCGTAGCAAAGGAGAAATGAGGTAAGTTTCAAGTACCCTATACCTTACCACGTATTTAGCATGTTACGTACGATACGATAAATTACTAGCTCTTACTAGGTACTTATCGTCGGCAACCGTGGTCACTGTCGCACTGCCCAATAGACCTCATTAGTCCATGAAACCTTCCCAATGCACATAGCTGCATACTGTCAAAATTGCACTTATATCAGAAGCAGCCGTGGGAGTGAAGACTGCGCACATGCCTCTGACCCGCCGATATTTTCCCGTTTGATTTCAACATCGGAACAACCATAACCTCACGCTATCATTCAAGCTTGTAGACCGTGGCATCGCCAAAACCAGCCGCTGATCTTATTTCTGTAGCGCTAAGCTGCAATGCTATTCACAAGTTGACGCCGTAAATAGTTATCTTGTTGATAATTCAATTGATCAGCTGCTCCTATTCTATTTTCCAACTACATATGGCAGGCGGTGTAGAAATAACTGTTTGAGCCTCGAAAATGAAAGCGCCTTGACCTCCAGATTGAAATCCAAAAGCTCCAATCATAAGACTCCGCTAATCAGAATTTTATACTCCACAACACTAAGCTCCAAATTTCCTCACATAATCAGCCCAATCTTTCCTGCCTCTAATTTCCAGCGCATCCAGCACAGTCCGATTGGTCGTGTTGCGATGGTGCAGAACCCTCTTAAATTTCTCCTGATCCTTGTCTTTAGCCATATACTCTAGATACGGTTTCAACAGAAAGTCATGACTGCTCTGCACCGCGCGGTGCAAGATTGAATCTCCAGTGTTGTCATATACCTCATAGTCAGCGTGGTATTCATACAACAACATCCTCGCCAAGTCTTCGAATCCTTGATGCGTCACGTCATGTAAGGGTGTCAGTCCAGCTTTATTCCGTTGCTTCAAGAATGCCGCAAACTTGTTTTTGCCAATAGGAGATTGGTCGTCGCTAGATGCATGACGAAGGAGAACTTCAAAAGATGGGACGTGGTGACGCCACGCACACCAATGGAGCGCGTTATTCTCCTGATTGTCTACGACAGACCAGTCTGCCGAGTAAGGTTTAGAAAGAAGCATCCCCATGAGTTCGAAGTGGTTTCTCTCCGCCGCGTCCATGAGCGCCGTTTTCCCCAACCGATTCCGCCGGTTGACGAAACGGGCAAGCTTCGACTTGTCACACTGCTGAGCGGCGCGCTCGAGAAGAAGGCGTACCATAGGCTGGAAATTTCCGCAAACGGCAAGATGAAGTGGCGTTGCCGTGTCTACGCTTTGTAAATCAAGCATTGACTCCGCGTCTAAAGTCGTTGGATCGGCGCCGTAATCCAGCAGACACTGCGTGACATCGAGGCGGCGTCGTTTGGCTGCGTCATGAAGAATCGAGAAACCATCTTGGCCGGCGCGGTGGTTTAAACACTTGAGGGCTTCTTCTCGATGATCGTCAAATCCTTCTCTGATGAGAGTTTGAACCTCATCAACTTTGGGATTCTCGTCGAAGATGAGGTAGTAGCGATGATATGTGGGCGTGATTTTAGCACCAGCATCGAGCAGTATTCGAATGGTAGGGTAATGGTGTCGACGCACAGCTTCCTGCAATCCGGTTCTTTTCTCATTATTCGTCATGTTCAACCAAGCTATTTTGTCGCCTGGATCTTCTTTGTCCCAAGCCGCCAGTAACATTCTGGCGAGGTCATGGTGATTTCGAGTAGAGACATAATGTAACAAAGTATTCTCCCACTTATCACGAACCTTGAAATCGGCCCCGTGCTCGAGTAGGTATGGAAATATATTGAATCGATTACGTTCAGCTGCATCGATGAGGGCGGATTTGCCATTATCGTCGAGAGCATTCATCGCTTGGATACACTCCCCCTTTGAAGACCTCTCCAGGTGCTCAACTAGGGTCTTCACGACTTGAGGTCTCCCGTCCCAGGTTGCCCGTTGGAATACTCCCACTCCAACGTCGGCCTTGAGGAAGGGAGCTTTGTGCTCCAGTAATTTGGCCACAGCGCAAACCGCTCCCAGACGAGCTGCCTCGTGTAGTGCGGTATTCTTGCCACTCCGAACACGTCTGCTAATGAAGTCAACAGTGGATTTGGGATTGTCGCGATGTCTAGCTTTGTGCTCTTGAATGAGTGCATCAACTATATCTGCTTGATCCCTGGATGCCGCTAATATAAGGGTCGAGACATCGTCTCCAGGATACTGTATTCGCGCTCCCTCGCTGAGCAGGAGTTTCACGATTTCTATGTGCCCCTCAACGGAAGCGATCGCTAAGGGGGTCATCTTTCTCTGATCTTGATGATATTTGACACCCTGATCAGTTGTCACATTTAGGTCACATTTCTTTTCGACGCAGTATCGAGCCAAGTCCAACATGTTGTGCAGTGCTGCTTGATGGAGTAAGTGGAATTGGCCATCTGAATGGGAGAAGTCGGCTTCAGCCCTCATTTCGATCAGTATCGATACAATCTTTTGGTTGCCCTTCCTGGCAGCATTTGCAAGAGCACTGGAATCCTTTTGCGATGTGTCACTTTCTGCGGCTCCCAACGCATTAATATTTGCTCCGTGCCCAATAAGGAGATCAACTATGTCTTTTTTGTTGAGGTCAGCGGCTTGCTGTAAAGGCGTACCATATTTTGGGCTTCGTTGATTGACCATGGCTTCGACATCGTCTGTATAAGCTAGAAGGCTCTCGATAACTTCTGGGCTACCAGCACAAGTAGCAGCCATGATCGCAGAGCCATAATGACCTCCTGGTGCAAGTTCGCAAACCCCGGCTTCCTTATCCCCAAGGAGGATTTCGACGATCTCCAGATGCCCCATGGCACAAGCGGCTTGCAGCGGATTTCCGTGATAGCCCCCTTGAGAATTAGGGTCAAGTTTGGCCTCTTCGAGAAGATACGTTACGAGCTGGGCATGTCCCTTTAAACATGCAGCCTGAAGCATGCTTCCGTAGTAGCCAGCCACAAGATCTAGCTTGGCGCCGTGATCTATTAAAAGATCAAAAATGGCCCGAGAGCCTTGAACAACCGCAGCCTGGAGTGCATTTGCATAAATGATCACAGGCTCAAAACTCTGCTCTAAGAGCTGTTGGACGGCTCGTAGATTGAATTGGTTAACGTCAGCGCGGCCAGAAGCTAGTATAGCCTTGACTGTATCAACCTGGTTGTTGTCGATCGCAAGAATCAAAGGCGTTTGTCCATAAGCGTTGCGCTGGCCAAAATCAAAGTGTTTAGAATGAGCATCAATGAGATCTGCGAAACCGAATACAGAGATAGCATGGACAGCAGTCACAACAGATGCTTGAAGCGAGGAGAGCTGCTGTGACAAAGGGTGGGTTTTACCCAAGTTTGCGACATAGTCAGGGATACTTTTCAGCCATTTGTTGAAAGCCGGTGATGTCTTATGGCCTTGCATAACAAATTTCTTGAGGGATTCTCGAACGTGATCAAATGCCTTTCGGCGTTCTTCGGCAAGAGCCTTGTCCTCGCCTGTGAGAGTGAAATCGATTTTTTGATAATGAAGAGGCCAATAGCGAGTGGCATACCAATGAAAGTACCTCTGTTCAGGTGAGTGAGCAGCCGCGGTAAATGATGCCACTTTCATCATTCTCAAGCATCGATCTGCGGACGTCAGATGGCAGTCGCTTTCGCTATACTCTGGTTGATCCTTCAAATAGTCTCTGACAGCATCGTGCTGTAGTGCGAAGAAGTACAGCTCGGATGCAGGACGATGATCAGTCTTTACAAGGGAACGGCAGGCGCTGAGAAGATTGTTCTGCGTAGGTTTTTCGATTCCACCCTGCAAAGCAATTGAAGTCAGTCCTAAATTTACGGCAGTCAAAACCGCCGATTTAGACGAACTCAAGTGGGTTGACGAGACTGCGCGAGTCTTGAACGGAAGACATATCTCGACTATCAAGATACCGCACAAACAAAATGCAAGGGAAATCTAAAACATACCTCCACATCGACGGCCTCAAGGAATTCATTGACTGACAGCGTTTCTTGACAACATAAAAGCCATCTGAGCGTAGTTCTAGCTGTAAGTTTGACTCGAGCCTTGCTTTGAGTCCTGATTTCATTCACACTTCGTTCATAGAGATCCGTCATTCCCCGGAACTCCTCAATTTCTTTGAGGACTGTGGATTCACTAATACTCTCATCGCATAAGCGATCTATTGCTAAGCTAGCATAACTGAACATGCCCTTAGAGCGCTCGAGAAGTCGAGCAGCGATCTGTTCCTTGAGCGGTTTCTCGACGGTACCCTCAAGCAGATCTCCCCTATGAATCCTCTTCGTAAGGGTATCATCAACAAATTGGCTTAGGTCTCCGGAATTTCGATCTGCGTTTACTTCAATGACATGCGTATCGTATAGGTGTGATGATTCATCAACGAGAGCATTGGCGAAGACATTCCGCAAACGTGTCTCTGTCAAAGAGTCCGGCAAGGTAGAAAGCAAGATCTTAACCGGGTAGTCACTTTGGTCAACGATGTTTTGCAGGCTCTCGATGAAATCATTCCGGGAGCTTCGCATCTGATCACTTGGTTCCCCTCCCTTCAAGGCGTCCAGTGCATCGACGATGATACAGATTGGGAAGTCGTGAGTCAAATTAATGACCATATCTGCACACTCGGACCTCATGGGCCTTAGGGGTTGGTCTGTCGTTGAGGTAGCCTGTCTATATACTTGCGCGATTGCTGGTTCCAACTCACGGCTGGTTTGCGAATGTGAAATTTGCCTGACGATGTTGCGGATGATCTCGTCTGGGTCTGACCCAGTACTGACTTCTTGTTCAGGTGAGACGTAGAAGAAAGCTAGTCGGTCAGAACGCCCTTCTTCTAAATATTTACCCTCCAAATGATCGACAATTAGGGACAGAAGCATCGTCTTTCCAGTCCCAGAAGTTCCTCTAACCCATGCGATAGAGGACTTCTCGGAGTCTTGCCATTGCAAATATTCTCTATCTTCAAGAAGCCACGACCCTGAAGACGGCAAGCGGCGGCTTTTCAGAATTTGATGGGAGGTCTTGCGCCTCTGATCCTGGACAGCCGGTGATAGCCAATCGAGGACTTGACGGACATTACTCTCCTGCTGACTCTCTTTCATGCTGTCGTACATCTCGGAGACCTTATAGTCAATGGATTCCAGCTGCCGGTCAAATTCCTCTCGGAGAACGTCTAGCCGTCGATTGCGCTCGGCCTCCGCATATCCCATTGCGTCAAGCTGCTTGCCAATCTTGTCGAAAGCGCTGAAATTCATCTCAGCGTAAGCATGGTCAGCGTCACTATCAACACTATCTTTCCCTTTGGAAACCTTGTCAAGGATATTCTTCACTGCTTCTTGGTATGAAACATCTAGGTTTCTAAATGTCCTTCGGACTTTGTCCACTCCAGACGAGAATTTCCTCCGTACATAGCCCTTCTCCTCGTCTGCTTTCTCGGGAGGAGGAAAGAATTTCAGGGCTTCGCGCAAGAATTGTAGCACAGCAGCGTATAATTCCAGGAGAGATTTCCTGACGGCTCGAGCATTGATAGACTCCACACCCACAAAGACGCGCTCAATTACGATGTAATGGCTGACAATTGAGGCCACCATCTCCAGACCCTGAATAATCACACCGTAAAACTCATGCTTGTTAAAAGCGGCAGTCAAGCACAAGCGGACAATGGCCCATGGCAAAGCGGCTTGTGGAGGAGAAGCTTGGATAGCAATGTCCCCAACATCTCGAAATTTCATGGCAAAGGAGAGAATCCCCCCATACACATCGCGAAGTTTGACTTTTTTACCGCCTTTACCAGGGACTTCGATCTGGTGTTCTTTTGAAGTTGAGTCCTTCTGTCGGTTTTCTGCTTCTGTGACTACAGTTTGCACGATTTGGAAAGCACCAGATCTATCCAGGTCGTCAGGAAGCTGCTCTCGTATCTCGCTGGGAAGTTCCTTTCGTATTTTGCCGACGGCCTCTGCCCACAGGCTCGAGCTGTAGGTTGACTCTTGGACGTTCGATTTTGGTCGGCTGTCTAGGCTGAATTCCTTGCTTCCATATGCAGGTGGCGGATCGTTCTCCTCATCCTTGACAGACAAGTCTGTCGGCCTTCGTAGCTTTGCATTCGCCATGGTAGATAGGGAATTACTATTGAATGGAATGTTGACAAACCTCGTGCGGAATTCAAGTGTTCAAATCCTGTAGGTGGTTGCTACAGCCATGCTCAGCCTCACTTGTTTCAAGCTAAGGGAGGCAGCAATGATGAGTTGCAGGAACTGTGCAGTCTGACTGCATTAGTGCCGGCGGGCCGAATGCCCAACTCGATGAGAGATGAGACGCTTTTCGCAAGTAGGTAGTACAATATTCATACCGGGAGATAGACCAAGGCCAGCGGGAGAGAGGTCAATGTCTACTCTCCGACCGAAGCATATTTATATTAAACTGCTAGCGTCTTGACGCCCGGCAGCTACAGAAGCTGGTCTACGGGCTTCCACTTGAAGGCCAGGTGGAAGAAGGAGCTAAATCTCAGCTAAGGCTGAGTCTGAAGCTGAAGCTGAAAAGTGCCGAGATTCAAGGACAATCACGTGACTCGGCATTTGAAGCCGAGGAACCCGAAGAGTCTGTTGGTGATTCATGAGGGGCGATCCCGCCAGCTTCACAGTCTTGGTCTCATCTCGTCTGTAACATGTCTATAAAAAGTATCTATTGTGATCTATTTTATCCTCCCCATCGCCTTTCATGCGATGCTCTCGCCACACATAATCTTCTCAAAGTACTTGAAACCACCTTCTCAAGGTATCAACTTGAACTCATACTTGAAGCAATGACTTTCGATGGACAAGTAGCGATCTAAACGGGCCAAGGTATCAAGAGACTAGTATCAGTAAAGCAAAGGCCCAGAATATAGGCAAAAGAGTGTCAGGAGTATATTGAGAGCGATTTGCATCAACATCTCTACCGACGCTTGTATAGATCCGCCTCTCGCGTTCTTGAAGATGTCGCGATAATTCTGGGCTATATTTTTGGCAACTAGACCACAGCCCGCAAATAGGTCTATGAAGGCACGGTTGGTAGTAGAGAGAGTCATATATAGGGTAATAGATCCAATTATAAACCAGATCAGCGAATATATAATCCAACCTTTGTAATCTCCAGGTATGATACTCTCACAATGCGGAGTCTCCCAGATCCAGCGATCTAATCTAATAATAGCCAACAAGCACCACCACTCCCACAACATATTGATCACAGAGAAGATAATCGTTCAAAGCTTCCAATCGTGCTTGGCTGGATAAATGTAGATGATCGCGGCAGCACGTCCTTCTAGACTCATGTCTGCAAGGGCGCGCGCGCGATGAAAATGTGATGCAGTGGTGTCTCGTCGTCGCGAGATGTTGATCAAAAATGCTATGATAATGGAAAGGCCAGTCACCAACTGAACGTCACCCTGCATTATAAGCAGATTCCTGCGCACCTTGATCCATCTGGGATGACAATTGGATGAGCTAACTCTAAGGTTCTTTGCTCCGAGGTAGATGTAGATGTAGGTCCAGAGTATAGACACGACAGTGGGTCTGACTGTATTGATGAAGACTGCTAGGACTACACCAATACCTGCTATCACCTTTGATTTGGCCCACGCAGTAGCCCATGTTTAGGAATGGAAATTAGATTGCCGGGATACAAATAGCATCGAGTATTATGAGGCAATTGCAGTCCCAGGGCATCAAGACCGAATGGCTGCCTTTCTGCGTCCGTGGAGACGTCGAAGCTGAGAGTCAAAAGCTGGGGTAGCACTAAGTAGCTGCAAAAATTAGAAGAGATGCGGAGATCAAGAACACGGCACAAAAGTAGAAATAATAGACGCGTCTAAGCGTAAATAGTGCTAGTGTGGCGCCTCTTTATGCACCTCATGGTCTGGCTCTGTTCCTTCGCCCTTCCAGCTTCATCTCATTCGATACTTTGAATCCTGGCGACTTCGCAAGCTGCATTTACTGCATCCGAGCCGCAATCTACAACATAGTGCGTCGACCGTTGACCTCCGAATCTTCAACTCTTGCTTCGACCAAGGCAATGCGTCTTACAAACGGCTGCTGTGCCGATCCATCCGGACAGCCTGACTTCTCGGAATGGCAACTTGGCATGCTTGACCCTCTAGACGAACCTTGGTCTTTCCTTGGTCTCACACGTGCCCGTTGGCTAGTACCTTGCAGACCGAAGCTTTGGGACTATAAAGGCTCACATCCTTACACTTTCGGACTGTTTTAGCGAATTGATCATGGCTTCTTCGTATTCAGCTTCCTCATTCTGGGTCCCCCGATTGACTAGTGACCAATTGGACGTTGATTCTAATGCATAGTTATGGGAGAATCTACAAAGAACTATCGAATCAGGTTTTACAAGCAGTATTGCATTAATCCTAAAATTCGATCAGAGCGGTAGTGAACTTATATAATGGCCTCATCACTTACTCGGTTCCCCCCAGTGCGCTCGAATCCAAGTGCACACATCCTGGGATCTCGCCTTTCCCGCATCAGAATAGGAAAGCATCACAATGCAATTCTCCTCCGTCGTCGTTATTTGCGTGGCGCAGCTTGCTGCGGCTGCCACCACCACTCTCGCAGTCTGCAACAGGGACAACTGTCTCCGAGCCGTCGTTGCCAGCTCCTTTCCCACCAGATCCGGCGCCGCTGACTGTTCATCTTTCTTCAAGGACACCGTAACGCCAGCCACAGTGTACACATGACCATCTCAGACCAAAGATAACAAGCTAACCCACATTTCCCCAGCACCGTCACCAAATCATCCGTCGCCACCGTAACAAGCACCCTAACCGTTTCCTCCGTTGCCCTAAAAGAGAAACGCGACGCCGCTCCCGACCCAGCCCTCGACGTGCTCCCCCGCCAAATAACCGCAACCCCAACCTCCATCCCAGCCTACGCATCCGCCTGCTCAGGCGCAGTCCGCTACTCCAGCGCCTGCTCCTGCATCGGCGCCACCCACACCACCACCACCGTCAAAGCCCCCACCACCACAACAACACTCTCAAAGACAAGCACCGTCACCGAGTGCGCCAACCCGCTCCCGACCTTCATCCTCCAGCTCGAGAATTCCGGCATCGTCCTCAACGGCGTCCCCCTCGACGGAACCTACGCCCAATTCGACGACGGCGACGGCCCTATCGTCGGCTTCAACGGCTCTCCCCGCTCCCAAGCCATCGTTCTGTCCCTCAACGCAGCGGGCAACCTGGTCATGGACCAGAATGGGCTCATTGGCTATTCGGATTACGGACAGTCGATGGAGCTCCTGCACTTCACCGACGCTGCCGATGCATATGCCACAGCGAATCCGGCAGTCTGCTCCGTGTCGGGTGGAGAGTTGACATGCAGCACCGGGGCACCGAAGATCTTTTTGCTTTGTCCGGGATTTGGTGCGACTAACGATATCTTCATTGCGGTCAGTCTCGAGCCTGCGCCTTGTGTCGAGCCGACTTTCAAAGTCGTTCCTGTCTGTGTGGTTCCATAGATGGTAGATGCCGGCGTAGATGCAGAGAATGAACATCTTGTAATGAGAACAGCATTGCATTCGTACATTATCCATTAGCATGAAGTATTAACGGGACTTCATCCAACCCGCCATTCGTGGAGGCTGACACCTCCTCAGAGTAGTACTTGTAAGGGCACAAGAGATAACCAAAGAGGGCTGACATTGTCTTAACAAGTCGTTCCTACAAAGAAAGAGTCAGCTCTTGCTCGTAGTCGTCCATGACTCCACCACGTCAGACATACCCGGACTGTCCCCACCCTATCATCGAGCACCGACACCATCATCCCTTGGCGCCAAAACCCCAGCCTCGACTTTCTTTCTTTCAATCCAGCAACCCCTCACGTCTCCCCTCCCTCCACCACCATATCCCCATTCACCCCCCCACCATTCACCTCCACCTCCCCCGCCCCTCCCAACACCTCCCCCACAACCC